>VDFB02281492.1:1067083291-1067132327 GCA_007258455.2 Sequoia sempervirens | reverse complement strand
AAAATTATGTTTAAATCCTTTAAGATTTGGGCTTTTGATATTTCAAATATCTTTTATAAACCTTTTAAAATCTTAAAGCCCTTTTAAAATATGTATGCATTTTATTTTAAAAGGTTTGGCTCATATATTTTAGGCTTAATTTCTAATTTAAATAAGATAATTTCCCTCAATTGCTTATGCCACGTCATCATTTTCCACATCATCATCTGCCACGTCACATACTGACGTCATCATTTTGACTAGTCAACCCTTTTGACTAAAACTTTGACTTGGTGTAACTTTGGCATACAGACTTCGTTTGACGTGATTCAAAAGGCGTCAGAACCATATTGACGAGCACTAAAACTTTATGTTGTCTTCGCCAAATTTGGAGCCGATCAATTTCTTAGGCTTGCATCGGCCTTGATTTGCTTGTTTGACTGAATGTTTGATTGAGCATAACTTCTGCATATAGAGTCCTTTTGAGCCCGTTCAAGTTGTGTTAGGATCGTGTCAGCGAGATCTTTCCAATGATACTGATTTGTATAGATTTTGAGACTATGAAATTTTTTAGGTTTTCTGGATCCACCTGGATCATTCCTCCCCATTGAGAAGCTTTTGGACCACCAAAAGTTTATTTTTCCATAGAATTTGAGCTAGGGAATAGTCGCCCCACTTTCTCAGTACCATTTGTCCACCCTGCTAGAATCTTGAACATCTGACCCATCACAAACATGAAGAAAAATGAGATAGCATTGCTGATACAATTAACTGCATATTCATCAATATTCATTTTTACATCTATCATCCACATAGAACTAACTAGTAGAATAACAAGCAATAGTATTGAATAAACTGATATGAAGGAAAAATTATCAACATGCTGGATCTCTTGAACAAGAACATTGTTAGAAAATGAATTGTT
Source organism: Sequoia sempervirens (assembly GCA_007258455.2). Taxonomy (NCBI): domain Eukaryota; kingdom Viridiplantae; phylum Streptophyta; class Pinopsida; order Cupressales; family Cupressaceae; genus Sequoia; species Sequoia sempervirens. Next base: position 1,067,131,423 of record VDFB02281492.1, on the reverse strand, counting down.
CAAACCCTCTTTTACCACCTTTGGTTGAAGGCTTAACTGTGCTTGCAACTGATCCTCACACTATGTTTTCTGTGACACCCTATCATCTTCATGCTTAGTATCACTAGCTATTAGAGACAGGAGAGTTAAAGCATTGCTTGCATTTACAATGATCTTCATATGCCCTATGTTTACAGCAAATCTATCATTCTTCATGTGATGATATTTTACAATGTATTCAATTCCATCCTTAAACAAATGATACTTATTATGTTCCCTATAGAAAATGCATTTTCTTTCATACAAATAAAGACTACCTAGAACCATCCCATAGATGTCAAGCGAAATTACATCTAACTCTACCTCATCTACAAACATGGATTTGATTGCAAATTGAAGTTTACATTGCTTTGACACATGTAGCCGAGCATTATCATGCACCCAACCCAATCGATATGGCTTAGGATGAGGAGTTGATTTTAATCCCAATTCTTTAACTTGTTTAGAGATTAGATTCACTTGTGATCCACTATCTATGAGTGTATCAATCTTATTTTGTTTTGCAATATCCCTTATATTAAAAATCATTCCTCTTACTTTCAACAGTACTTCATTACACTTTATAGAAGAAGCATGGGAACTAGTACTGACAACAAGAATGTTACCTTTTATACCCACAACTGTGATCTTGGTTTCATCATCAGAATCTAATTTGAGATCATCCACGATAGTTGCAGTATTTTGCTTACCCTTTTGATCCTTGAACCATTTCAGTTTCTAATCAGGATGCAATTTCTATCACTTTGCATCTTCATGCCCTTCTTGCAGTTTGAGCAATAAGGCTTATCCTCCTTTTTCTTTATAGTAGTTGTCTGCTGCATTTTCTCCTTCCCTTTCTTGCTCCCTTTGTGTTTATTGGAGTCCATTAGATACCATCATGGCTATTCCTCGAGCTTGTTTCTAGATGAATGGATTGCACACTAACTTCATCAAGGTTAGTTGGATTAAACATAAGTATTGTATGCCTCAACTTTTCATGTAATCCACCTATATACTTTAACAAAGTTTCTTGTGTATATAATGGAATGCCCAAAATTAAAGCTCTTTTCCTAAACTCTTGTGTATAATCCTATACACTTTGTCCTTTCTCTTGCTTTAATGATTTCCAATTCATTACTGCTTTTTGCATATGACTTAATGGATAGAATTGTTTCTTTAATGCAGCTATAAACTCAAACCAGGAAGAAATAATTTTACCATATTGGCTTAGATCTTCTTGAGTTTTACTCTCCCACCAGATTAAGGTTGTGCCTCCCAGGCGAAGAGTGGCTAATTGTATTTTTGAGAATCCTCAATAAACTTTTGAATTCTACAATAAACTTCAATTTTTTTAATCCAATTATAGTGTTTTTCTGCATCTAGTTCTCCATTATAGGTTGGCAAATCAAATTTAACATCAAGTTTTAACAAAGGTGAATTTGATTCAGACTGTATAGGTTTTTTCTTCTCTGGGGAAGAAGTAGAAAAAGAAGATGAAGACGAAGAAGAAGAAGAAGATGATGAAGAAGACGAGGATGGAGGTTCAAGAGGGTCACTATGACCTCCTACTCCTTTACCTTTATCATCTTTTGAAGTGGATTCACCTTCATTCTTCTTTATATTCTTGAGTTCCTTTTTCGTATGTCACTCTTGTCTCTCTTGGAAAAGAACTTCCACCATAGCCTTGATTTCAAGAAATGCTTTCTGGAAAGCTTTCTCATCAAGCTCTGTAGTACTTGGTTCAACAACCATTTCTGATCATGGAAAATACCTTCATTTTCCAATCTTAGGGTTGAACTCTGTAAGTGCACCTTCTCCTTGCTTCAATTTCAACATGGTTAACATTCACTTTTGCAATTTCTTGTTAAGAAGCTCTGATACCAATTTGATCTATAATTAGAGATTTATAATTAACTTTCAAATTAACTTAAATTATAGTTAATCCTGATCCAACATAATTGCTTGACTATGTTGTTTAACTGTTGAAATTATGGACTAAGTTCACTTTTACATAAATTAAGGAAATTGAATAATTACTATAATATTATAATAAAAAATCGAAAGAAGGAATTAAAACTGAAGAATGAGAGATAGAAGAGAGAAGAAGAATAAGACAGAAGAGAGAGAGGAACATGAGTTTGATAATGGAGTTCGTCCAATCAAGACTACATCTTTGGGTCCACTTCTCAAGGTAGACTGCTTTATTAATATCGCCAAGCAATGAAAATTCCTTGTTACAATATCCAAGCTCCACTTGCATAATAATTTCTTGCAGCATCTCTCTCCTTTACAATTGTTGGTATAATAATCAACACCTTGTAATCTCTCTCTCAAAGAATTCAAATTCTCCACCTTTCACAATAATTTCCCAATAATGCAATTATTGTCTCCAAGAAAATTTCTCCACATTTCACAATAATTTCCAATGTCCCCGAAAGGCCAAAATCTTCCCCTTTTTATACATTTGATTTTTCCTAATATGGTTTAAAACCATATGATTTTCAAATTATCCCAGTCTCCCATTTACAACAGTAAATCTCCTAAAAATAATACATCCGTTAAAACAAATAGCCCTTATAATTTTGGGCTTTACAATATTCCTGTACAATATTATTTCAATTTGATAAACTCTTTTAAAATTATCCTAAAAACCCCTTAGGATATTCTCACAAATCTTAACATGTAAATATGGATATGGATTATCTTTTAATAATCCATGTAAATAGGGATATGGATTTCAAGCCTTAAAAATAGAGATATAGATTTCAAGCCTTAAAAATAGAGATATGGATTATCTTTTAACAATCCCCTTAAAATTATGTTTAAATCCTTTAACATTCAAGCTTTTGATATTTCAAATATCTTTTATAAACCTTTTCAAGTCTTAAAGCCCTTTAAAAATATTTATGCATTTTATTTTAAAAGGTTTGGCTCATATATTTCAGGCTTAATTTCTAATTTAAATAAGATAATTTCCCTCAACTGCTTATGCCACATCATCATCCACCACGTCACATGCTGACGTTATCATTTTGACTAGTCAACCCTTTTGACTAAAACTTTGACTTGGCATAACTTTGGCATACGAACTTTATTTGACATAATTCAAAAGGCATCAGAACTGTATTGACAAGCACTACAACTTGACGTTGTCTTTGCTCAATTTGGAGACAATCAATTTTTCAGCCTTGTAATAATCCCTCTGCCCACCTGACCCAACTTTATTTGCACTTCGCATAATCTCTTGAAATTCTACCGATGTTGATGATCAGGATGGAGCGGATCCACGATTTCGTTCAATCTTAATGAATCTTCTTTATCCTCCTTAATCTTATCGACTCCTTTCACTTAACCGATCTTCGTTCTTCCTTTCTCTTTATCTTTTCCTGATTTGATTTTCTTTTTCTTTTATCTCTCTCAAGTCTCTCCCTCTCACCCACTCACATTCTCAAGTCTCTCCATCCCATCCCCTCACACTCTCAAGATATGATAATTAATGAAGTAGTTGGGAAGACTCCTAGCTCACAAACACCAGAAGATGAAGGTTAGGGGTAGTCAAAGGGTAAAGGGAAATAAAGGGATAGAAATCAAGTTGCACAAGATGATACTCAAGTGAGTTTATTTCAAGGCAAGACTGAAACCCTTCCTTTTTTTATTTCTATCTAAATCTTTGGAAAAAATTTGCATAACTACCTATTAGATTCAAGAGCCTCCACAAATTTCATGCCCTTCACTGTTTATTGAGCCTTAGGTATCACTCCTGCAGCCTCTCAACGAAAGGTTACTCAGTTGAATAAAACAAAGTTAAATGTAGTAGGAGAATTGAATATGATTCCCATGTAGGTTGCATCAGACCCTAGGATTCAACAAATTATCAACATTCAAGTGGCATATATTCTTGATGTATACGGTTTGATATTATGTAGGGATTTCACTAAGGATTTAAATGGATATGTGTTAATTGATCATTCTCACATGTGGCTTCCTTGGAAAGGAGTGCCAAACCATATTAGAATTGAGAGGTAACCAAGGATGAAGTATGTGATCACTGAATATCAAAATACTTGAAATGAAGTATTGGTTTCTGAGTTTAGCTTGGGGAATTATGTGCTAGTAGCCTCTACCTAGGAACTAGATACAGATGAAATTTTCATGTTGCAAGATGTACCCAAAGAGCTCACTCAAGAATTCGGTAGTATTGGAACATTAGTAGAACCAATAGAAGAAGAGGATGATCAGGAAGATGTCAACTCAGCCTATTGGATAGATTTCAAGAGTTTATTCAAAAATGCATATAAGACCAAATCCAACTAGGTAGAGATATGAACTTTGAGGAATTACTTCTTCTGTATTGGTGTAGGGTCAACAATGCCTCTCACTCAGAGTTAGAATGCTTCCTATGCTAAGAAATAGTGGAGACAATACAAAACTACATCAATCCATCTCTAGTTGTCAGGATAAGTGTACAAGGTATCTAGGATGATCCTAAAGGAAAAAGGCCAGTGTCTTAGGAAGAGCCTTCGAGTAGTAGAAAAACCAATGAGGACAAGTCAAAAGGACCAAGAGCTGCTGGTTGTTGGACACTCAGATTTGATGGATCCAAGTCAAAACAAGGAGCTGGAGCTGGGTTTGAGTTGATCAGTCCTAGAGGTAAAACCTTTTTCACTGCTCATAGACTTTAGTTCCATTGCACTAATAATGTAGTAGAATATGAAGCCTTAATTCATGGATTGCTAATGGCATTGAGAAAGAAAGTCAAAATTTTACAAGTTTTTGGAGATTCCAAGGTGGTAGATAAGCAAGCCAGAAAACAGTATTCCTGCCATGACAGAAGGATGACCAACTACAAACATAGAATGTGGGATTTGATTGAGTGGTTTGATGCTTTTAACATTTAATTAATACCCCATAGCAAGAATCAAACAACAGATGCCCTAGCATAGGAAACAAGCACTTTGCAACCCTTGTCACTTTTAGGATTGAAGAAGTTCATTGTGTAGCTCACTCCAGTACCTTTAGTACTAGATAATGCAACTAATTTTCAAGTATTTGAGGATGACAAGCATATTCTTGATTTCATTACAAGCTCTAATGTGTTCACTTCTCAGATAATTGATGAGGTGAAGCCTCAGGAGGAAGAAATGAACTTGGAAGGAGTTATCAACTTGAAAAGAAATATAATCCCAAGAGGAATGGTACAGTTGGAATTTTTTTTATTTGGATAGAATTAAAGATAAGGAGCAACAAAACAAGAAGGATTCCCTTAGGGGCCAGTGTGATACCTATAATATGGGGACTCAAGACGATGTTAAGAATATTTTAATTGGGAAGGTGTGTACTATAGAAAAAAATAGGGGAATAATAGATGCACTTCATGCATACCAAGATGTCATAGCTTGGAGTTATGAAGATTTGAAGACATATGATACTTCCATCATTAGACACACTATTCCTCTCAAGCCAAGTGCTAAGCCATTCTGGAAAAGACAAAAACCCATTAATTCCCTTGTTGGAACCAATTATCCAGAAAGAAGTACAAAATTTATTGTCTACTTGCATCATATTCCCAGTCAGGCACTCTACTTGGGTTGCTAACTTGGTTCTAGTAAGGAAGAAAAAGGGAGAAATCAGGCTTTGTGTTGATTTCAAAAATCTTAGTCGGGCCTTCGAAAAGAAAAACTACCATGTCCCATCATTGGATGAAGTGTTACAAATCATTAATGAATCCCATATGATGTCCTTTTTGGATGGATACTTAGGTTATAACCAGTTCATGGTACAATATGAGGATAGACACAAAACTGCCTTCACCACGAAATGGGGTACCTTTTCTTATAGAAGAATTCTTTTGGATTAATCAATGTAGGATCAACCTTTCAAAGGGTCATGAAATTTTTCTTCAAATATATTATCGGTAAGTGTATCATTATCTATATGGATGATTTAATAGTTTTCTCCAAGAAACAAGGTGATCATATTATAGACTTGTGCAAAGTATTTGAGAGATGCGGGGAATTTGATATCTCACTTAACCCTAAGAAATGCATCTTTGGAGTGACTGAAGGGAAGTTGTTGGGAAATGTTATCTTAGAGGAGGGCATATCTATTGATCCAGAATGAATAAAATCTATACTAAAAATCCAACCCCCAACCAGTAAAAAGGAGATGAAATCCTTCTTTGGGAAAATCAATTTCATTAGGAAGTTTATTATTAGGTTTGCAAAGATAGTTAAACCTTTGAATGCTATGCTGAAACATGATGTGAAATTTGAATGGAATACTGAAGCAAAGGAGGATTTTTCCAAAATCAAAAGGGCAATAGCTGATGCCCCGGTATTAGTGAGTCCAGATTATTCCAAGCCTTTCTATATATATTCATTTTCATTTGATCATTCTTGTGCTGGTATGTTAACTCAGAAATATGATCAAGTGAGAACCTTATAGATTTCATGAGTGTTCCAATGAAAGATGCATAATTGAAGTACCCCAATGTGGAAAAACAAGCTTATGATCTGGTCAGAGGTGTGAAGAAATTTTGACACTATATCCTGAGAAATAAGGTCTTCGAAATAGTGCCAGACCCTACAGTTAAGCTTTTGTTGATGCAAAGTGAATTGGGGGAATGAAGGGAAAAATGGGTTACCATGCTACAAAAGTATGACATCGAAATACAACCCATGAAACTTGTGAGAGGGCAAGGGTTGACTAAGACTATGGATGAAATTGGTCTTGATATCACAACCCAACAATACCACCTGTAGGATGTCTCTCCAAATGAATGGTACGATGATATTGTCTATTATCTATTGAATCACAAGTGTCCTAATCATCTCAACACAATACAATGGAGAGTCCTGTGTCTAAAGAGTGATAGCTATATGTTGAAAGGTGCTATCTTGGATAAGAAGAACCATGAGGGCATTTATCTTCATTGTCTTGGGAAAGAAGAGGCTATCTGAGTGATGACAAAATTTCATGATAAGCATGGTACAAACCATGGTTCTAGACCAGCTACTGCACACCAAATCCTAAGAGTAGGGAATTACTGGAAAACTCTTTTAAAGGACACACATAATCACGTAAGAAACTACCATGTATGTCAAATTGCTGCTAGCAAGGAGAAGCATTCAAAACTTCTACTTCAGCCAGTAATTGAGGTAAAACCATTCATGCAGTGGGGATTGGACTTCATTTTTCTAATTAACCAACCTTCTTCTATAAGACACAGGTATATTCTCACTGTGACTGATTAGTTTACTAGGTGGACTGAAGCTCTTGCCTACAAATAGTGTACTTCTGAAGTGGTAATCAATTTTTTGGAATTAGGTATTATCAATTGTTTTGGTTGTCCTAATGCCTTAGTCTGTGACAATGGTCCTACATTTGCTTCATTAAATTTTTTTGGATGGGCGTTTGATCATGGCATCATCATTAAGTTTGCTTCTAACTATTACCCACAAGGGAATAGTTTGTATGAGTCAACAAACAAGAATCTTTTGACAATCATCCACAAACTATTAGAAAGAAATCCCAAATATTGGCATACCCGACTTAGATTTTCTCTTTGGGTAGATCATACTAGACATAAGGCCTCTCTAGGAACCTCTCCTTATCAACTTGTGTATGGCCTCGAACCAGTATTCCTAATTCAGTTGAAAATCCCCACTTTGCAATTCATTAACAATTACTATGATGAAGGGGATAGATGTGAGGCTCGTCCGACTGAGCTTCTACACCTTGAGGAAAAGAGAGATGAAGCATTAGAGAACTTTTCTAAGCATTAGGGTGTCAGTAAGACATGGTTGGATGAAAAATCAAGGGTAAAAGAATTCATAATCTCTGATCTGGTCTTATATTGGGATAAAGCACATGAAAAAAAGGGAGAACATGGAAAATTTGACAAGCTTTGGCTTGGCCCCTTCCATATTTTAGAGATATTGGGAGATAATGATTTCCATTTAAAGATGCTCACTAGAGAGGATGTCCCATTTCCTATCAATGGGAAATATTTGAAGCATTACTTCCTGGCCTGAGTTTCTTGTAACTCTCCCCTTTGTAAATAGTTAGTTTAGGTTTTGGTTTCTTTTGGTTTGTTTTTTTGGTTTGCTTCACCTTGTTAGTTTTATGCTTTTGGTTAGTGTAGGTTTTCTTTGCTTTGGGTTTGGGTTTGTTTTTCCTTTGTTTTTCAGTTTTGGGTTCCCATGTTCTCTTTTGGGAGTGTTGCACTTGCCCATCAATCATTATATCATTGAGGACTATTCTAAGTATTTCTTTTACAAACTCTAATCATCCTTCCATGATAATCTAGTAGAAATCATTTATTCAGTGTCACATGTGCTAAACGTTTAAAGTGAATGAGTCCCTCGATTAAGTAGTTTTAGAATTTGCTTGAGTCTTACACTTACATACACATCTTAAGAATCCTAAGGATATTCAAGGTTCCTTGTGAAGTCTTGTCAAGTGAAAAATACTAATTCTGCTTTAGCACCACTGTGGTTCTCAGTCATGCATGTGAACTTCACTGTTCATAGGTTGAAACAAAAATGAATGAAAAGAAAAGAATATCAGGAAAGAAAGGAAAAGAAAATATTAAAAAATCAAAAGGAAATGGATTCAACCTATCAGGGGTATCTAAATATCTCTATCAGGGCTATGGACGCCTGGCTGGAAATAGAGCTATGTTCAGGAGAATCACAGTTCGATAACCTCGTCGGGGCTATGGATGTCTGATTGGCAGCGATGCTCTATCCAGGTTGCTTTTGGAGTTAGAATCTTTACGTAGCTTGATTATACTGACCCTGGTTACCCTACAATAGTTGAGGGAGGGAAGTGAACACATTTACACACACTTGGAATCTAGCACAGGAAGGACCTACCTATCCATGGGCTTTGAAACTTTATTTATGGTTGACTTGACGTGAGGATTGAAACCAGAGTTTTGGGTTCTTGATTCCAGTTTGTCATCAAAATGTTCTAGAGAATTTCCCAACATGAGTCACCATTTGTTGTGCAATTTTTGCACACATGCCCCACTAAAAGTAGGGACCCTCTTCTCTTGCCTTGTTTTGTTTGATTTTTTGCTTTAGGGTCCTAACCTTTTCTCCTTAAGGGATAGGTCTCTCGGTCTTGATTTTGTTTCACCCAGGTACTTAATGATTAATCTGCATTTGATATTTATTTTTTGGAACATCATGATCATGGGTCTAACTCCTTGAAGTCTTCCATAGTGTGAAATTCCATCTTGGAGGCTAAATTTTCTAAGTTTGGGAGAGTCTCAAGTAATTTGAGTTACCTTGGATTAGCCGAAATTTAGTCCAGCTAGAAATTCTGAGCTCCGTCAGAATATCCTTGTCTGAGGTCATATCGGATACCTGAACTTCTAAAGTGTCACTTCATGAATTTATTGTGTATATTATTGGGCGTTTTAATGTGAGATGAGCATATAATTGAAATCAACAAGACATTAGTTGTCATTTTAACATTTGAGAGACTTTGAGAATGAGAGAAGTTACCCCATCCTGCATTTTGATTGAGATCCATAGTGAAGGTTGTGTTCTCCGCATGGCCACTGCAAGATTCTTAGAGGTTTCCATTGCATCGTTCCCTTTTGTGTGTCATTCCAAGATGCAGGAAGAATTGATCCTTGAAAAGACTTGCAAATCAAAGGTTGCATTAGCACAATAAGAGGTGAGAAGAAGAGATAAAAGGATGAAGTATGATTTCAAGAGTACATGGCCAGAGTCCAAGATTTCTTCTGCATGGGAAAATATTGCAAACAAAAATATGGGGCATGTGAACTATGACGATTTTCAACAAAGTATGTTTGGAAATGCACCAACTCAGTTGGCACAAATTCTCACCCACACTGGCTTAGCTCAAGCAGCAAGGTTCCCTCCCACTCAATTGTTCTGCGAATTGGTTTTGGAGTGTGCAAGGTATTATGACTCTAATACAAGGATTATATTGGACCACAGGGAAGAGTCATGGAAAATCTCACATCAAAAGCTCATCAAGGAGATAAACATTGGAGAAGCAATAAAGTTCTATGATGAAGATCCTAACAGAGCCTTGGAAATCATGAATAATTCTTGGATACTAAAGCTTAAACCTCACTATTCCAAGTTGCCCAAGAAATTAGACATAAGTGATTTCAAGTTGGAGTATCATGATGTCATAGCTCTCTTGGGCAAGGTAATGGAGGTAGAGGAGGCTCATATTTTCCATAATTGGATTTTCGTCCCCATTACACAAATCATGGGTGGAAAGCATTATCATTGGGCTAGAATCATAAGCAATAACTTGGATGCCTAGTTAAGGAGTGTACAGGAGACCAACAAATTCACAATGACCTCATACCTTATATATATGTTGGCAAGAAAAACTAGGTATAAAGGTCTCAGTTGCAAACGAACCCTGGGAAAAGATAGAATATGGGACATATATCCACAATTGTAGTATAAGACCACCAATTACAAGACAACAAACAATGCATTTTTCATGTACATTCCCAGGTTGCTACAGGATTCCCTCCATGTTAGAGTTTCTTCTAATGCAATGCACTTGATCAAACAGTATGGGCAATGGTTTATTTAGTTTCAAATATTCACATACATCCAGATACAAGAGTCTCCTGTTGTTCCTCTCAAATTGCCAAGATAACCGACTAATAAGCTCATAATTTTGGAATTGACAAAGAAGATGATGGAATTTGAATCAATTTTGCAAAAGGACTTACACAAGAAGGGGCTAGGGGTAGAATTCCCATTGAGAATTGGAACTCTAGAAGCATTTCCCTCTATCTAAAGTGCCCAGTACTCTGAGAAAGAGATGGCCCAATTTGAATTATACTCTCATACCAAAAGGGATAACTTTGATCCCTATGGCAAGGCTCATAAATAAGCCAATAGAGAATTCAGACACAAAGATCACATTAAGGACTATTGGGCCAATTGTCGGGATGAATTTGAAGTTATAAGGAGAATTTTCTTTAGGATGCCCCTAAATTTGATCAGATTGTACAAAGCTATAGAGGTGCTAGATCAATTCCAAGATGATGATGCAGATTTGATTCAACACCATGATTTTGAGCCTTATAAGAACAGGCCCTTAGCTCCAATAAAATAGTTAGAGGAAGAAGTGACAGATTTGGACTAGGTGATTGAGCCAGTAAGGAAATATTTGAGGTTGTGGGTCAAGCATAAGGTGTTGGAGTTGGAGGTTGATGGTACTAAATTTACATATGATTTGATGGGAGATCTGGAATCCCAATATGAAGAGGAAATAGAAGTTGAAAAGGATGAAATTGTTGGGCCTCATGATGAAGATGTTCAAGAGGAAGAAAGGCCTCTAACATTGAAGAGAAAAATAAGGAGCCAAACTCACGTTAAGCTGGTTGAGAAATAATCTCCAAAAATAAAGAAGGCTCCCAAGGCCAGTGTTACCACTGAAGGAGAGGCCTCACAACTAGTTAGGAAGAGGAAGCTGGTTATAGAACGTTAGAAGGCGGAAAAATATAGAAAGGGAAGCACCTCTACTGATGCTCCCTCTTTGGTTAAAGTTGTGGATGTAGAGAGGTCAAGGGAGAAGCCACAAGTATATGTTAGGAGAAATTCTCCTAAACATAATACATCCCCAATGACTGAGATGAAGACTGCAGAGAAAGAAGTGTAGATTGAAGAGGCACCTACAAATGATAGTGCCATGAGATCAGTTATAGGAAATAATTCCCCCCTTCCTTCTCCTCCTCACAATGTACAAATTTCAGAAGAAGCAGTCCATGAGGAGGGAAACATATCAAATGATCCTGCACAACATGACTATGAAGATGAGGAGATTTCTACTCCTAGAAGTGGGGAATGGAGAAAGTTTGTGCAAGATATTGGGAAATCAACCTTTGGAGTACAAAGTAAGAACATTGAATTAGAGGTAACCAAAGAAAGGCCATCCAAGTCCCCAGAGAAAGAAGGTGATTGATGAACTGGAAGATCAACTAGAGATAGAGAGAAATGTGGGAAAAGTTGTCGACAGCCCACACCAAGTCTAGGTTGAACAAGAGGCTCCCTCTATAGAATTGGAAACATAGCAGCCTATTGTCCCTGATTGACTGGAGAAAAGGTTTAATAAAAATCCAATAATTATTCAGGAGGAAACTCCTAGTTGGGACAAATTGTTAGAACAATGGGGACAACCCAAGAAGAGAAAAAGAGCCAGAACAATGTCAAAATTTTCAAGGGATGAGTTTAATAATAGAGTTGTTCACATAGCTTTCCCTATGGAGAATAAGTTCAAGGATGAGGTGAGGCCTATTGATTATAAAGTGAAAACCATTAATTTGGACCCATCCACCAAGGAGCAAGTGAAGGAAGAATTTCAAGAATCCTCCCAAGCCATTTTGAGGAGACTTGATAAGGAAACAGAAGAAAAGTAGAAGTTGAAAAAACAATGTAGTGATGTTTATAAGTATGTTCAACATCTAATGAAGCCCCTACAAACTGCTAGTGATGGCGGTTCTTCAATCCCAGAAGGGCTATTACCAAAGGGGGTTGTATCTTTAATAGAAAAGTTGAAATCTTCAATGCATAATACTCAAGAGTGGCTTCAGGATATCAGCAAGAGGGGTGATGAGTTTATTATCTCTAATGATTTGCACCTGGGCTGAGATTAAACACAACCATTCTTGAGCAACATGGGAACTTTTCTAGGGCTGTGGGTGACCCTCTGATAGAAAAAGTACCTCCAGAAAAAAATTTGGCTCTTGTTGATTTTACCTAAAACTACTTATCTTTGTGAGGAAAAGTTAAGAAAATTACAATACTGAAATGAAACTAAAACTTTGATCCTATGGTGGAATACTCAAACTAACTAAAGGCATGCAAACTTGATTCCGTTACACTTTCAGCTAATAGATTGATAGAACAATTACACTACTCATCTTTTCATATCAATTACATGAGAAATTTATGAGAAGGTGCTTTTATATGACTCCAATAAGAAAAATATTAATTTCATAACCCGAAACCTTATATTACTCACACAACTCACAACCTGTAAATTGATATTTACTTGCACAGGAGGTACTTTTGAAGAGACAAGAATACAAGGAAAGCACAAATTTTCATAAGTACTTTATCAATTTCAATGATATGTACACTAACATAGCAAGTAATGAGAAGGTAAATTGTATCAATGTTATTAAAATTCAAAAGGTACTCACAGTTTGCATGACTACATGAATTACAAAATAATACTGAATTCTGATGATGAACGATCTCCAGATAACTGCCAATTAAGAACTAACTTAAAAAATGAGTTACAAAGTGAATATAACTCCTCACCCAAGTGGTTGCACTAAAGTAGGAGCCAGTAACCACTTTGGGTCGGATGTCCCAATAAGGCCCAAAAAATAGGCCTCAAACTTTCTCAAAAATAACTCCAATATGTTGAAAAAGGTCAATCTAACCATGACCAAGATGATGGAACAAGAAACTGCACATAAAAAAAGCTCTCCTATATTCCCTCTTTATGTTTGCAAACCTTCTTTAACTACTCTATATGCTCTCAAAACATGAAGACTTTCAACAGAGCCTTTAAAAGTGAAAAAGGTACACACCTTGCACCCTTGCTTTGTATTAGAATAGCTACATGACTTAATGATTTATAATATTACCACTAAGTTAGTGTGCTTTACATTTAATTTCAAATTTCAAAAAGATCATAATTGATCTTTAAAAGCAAATAAGGTGAAAATATGAATCAAAGTTTACATGACATATAAGAAATTAGGCATAAGACTCCAAAACCCAAACCACGACATACATTAATTGGTCCATACTTTTTAAAACAAAGTGATAAAATTCCAAAACTTTTGGTCAGCCAACAATTAGGGCAAGGAAACCCTAAAGGAAAAAACCTGAAAGAAACTTACTCATTCTTTCATTTCACATTCTTCTTTGTTGGAGCACCGCCATGAATCATGCACATGTTAAGAGTTTTGAAGCTGAAGATCAAAGATTCTTTGCTCAGACCAAATCGATTAAGTTTTATTTGGTGTAGACATTGTATCATTTTAATCAACTATAAATGGCTCTTGTTTCAAGCATGATTTCTATATTTGACTGATGTCTGCCGCGGCTAGATTTCTGTTGCAAAATTTTCCACTACATTTTTTGATTTATGTATCATTGCATTTTGATTTTCCTTTGTGCAGATATGCATTCTTTCTTTTTATGGATATATTAAGGATTTCGATATGAAAGAAAATCCTCTCTGTAAACACAATGTTGTGGCAACATACTTTATTTTGTTCACTTTGTTCCTAACATTTATATTTAACTGAAGGAGAGTCTCACCTCTGGGCATGATAAAATCTTACAAGATTATAGTATAAATGAGAGAGGGCAGGTTGTTATTTCAGTCAATACTATATTGCGAAGAAACATATTCTTTCAAAGAATTCAAAACCATTGCATAGTACATGTATCATTATGGAGCTCGATATATTTTTCTCTCTTTAGATTTCTGGCTATATATAAACCCACATCACTATTATGAAAGAAAACTCTGCACATTTCCATGTATGGCCATGGTGTTGTATCCATATTTCTCCTAAGGCCGTATCATTTTATATTCTTTTCTTTTGTATATGTTTACTTTCAATCTTGTAGTTTGACCTGTATCTCAACGGCCATGGCCTTACCTGTGACCTTTATCTTCCCTTGTAGATTCATGTTGTTATGTGAGAGAAACATAGAATTGCTATATGACCCAATGTCGTTGCATAGTAAGGGTAAGATTTCAAAACCCTACACATCGTTAAAATGTGTTGAGACTTGTGTTCTTCATTTTTATTGGAACATGAAGCTTTATCCACTGTAACATGAACACTGTTCATTCACAAAACTATACCCATAGCTTGTAAGAAGGATTGTGCAACTAAGACCTTTCAATTATAACTTGAACCTTTATATTAGAGATTTTCCGTAAACTTGATATTGCATTATTCTTTACATGGTTTTGCAATCCATGAGCTTTTCACACTCTCAACTCAATTGTAATGGTATGTTTCTTTTGTCTAAGATCATGATGATAGAGCAACAAGCTACCCTATTATGGGAACATATATTCTGTTACTAAGCATTTGATTGCCTTGTTGAAGCTAACGACTCTTCACAGCCTATAAATCATTGCAAACAAATTGATAACTGTTATAGCTTCATGTGAATTTATTATGCCTATTATGATTTTCAATAGATTGTTAGTAAGCTCTCCTTCATAAGCTAAGGACAGTGTTGTAGTTATGAATCTGCTTTATTTACTCAGTTGAGATTGACTTCTAACCTCACTACTCTAGATCCTTAATGTAATCAAACATCAGTTATATCATGATAGGCCCCATGTACATACAAAAAATATAATTGTTACTAATTGATCCTCTTCCACAAACTGTCTTCAATTTTTTGATGTTAAAACAAGTTGTGACTCTCATGTATATTTTCTTGCATTTGTATTATATCTCATATAAATTATGTCCCCCTATCATGATCTTATTCAAGGCTGATTTTCATGTATTATGTTATTGCAATATGCAAGTTTCTTTACTTAACTATCATAGTATACCTTCCATGAGTGTATGATATTTCCCAGGTTAAAGTCATCAGAACTCTCTTTTTACTTTCCTATAGCAGATTTCAAACTATTTGTATCCCCATGATGCATTCTCTATATTAAAATGCCCCAAATGCTTGTACCTTTAAGCCACTAATGAGCATTTTTTATTTACATGGTTTCATGATTATTTTGTGCTTAGATAAAATATGTAGATCTTTTGGATTTCTCTGTTTCTTCCAACAAGCATTTTGGACTCAGAATTTTATTTGTTCTTATCACCATGCCCCAATGTGCTACTATTAGGATGAGCATACTATTGTGAGATCATTTCAATATCTCAAAAAATTGAATGAAGAGATCCATATGCACTTTATCATAGAGTAACGATTCATCTGATGAAGGATCTCAACATACCATCAAAAGTATGTCAATATAGCATGTCGGGCTCAACCCTTGTGGGAGCCACGCTTTTCCCCATGTGTTGAAACTTGATGAAATGGTAACAGTGTTTTCCCTATATCTACACATGAAGCAAACAGTTAGAAAAAAGGAAAAATATGCATATTTCTGGATGATTAATGGTTTCTTTTCTCTCTTTTCTTTGAACATGAGTAGTTTATAGCTTGTTTAATGCTTGTAAAGGGAAATCTATACACTGGTGGGTGGATGTGTATGTAGTATTAGAGACCATCATTGTTTAGAGCTCTGCTCTAACCCATTGTAATTCTTTCAAATGCAGGACATGGAAACTAGGAGCTACAAAGGATGCAAAACAACTTGGAGTTGAGCATGCAGGACAACAGACTTAGACCAGTCATTAGGCAATGACTGGCCTCTTCCTCTATATATGCATCTTTTATTCTTTCAATCCATTTGTGTATATATTGCATTTTATCTACATTGGACAAGCTATATCTCACGGCTTGTGTGAGATAGATTTGAACTTTTGAATCAATAAATATTTTCTTTCAGTAATGTTTGTGTAAATCTTTTCAATATTGTATGCACTTGTATAAATGCAACAATCTATTACTGAAAAAAAAACTCTTCGATTCATATGTTTATACTCCTGAATGCAATATAGGGAAGATTGATATAAAATGCACCTCGTTTTAAGTTTGTAAACACTTTAAACTCACTCAATTTGAATAGAAATAAAAATGAGTAACATTTCTGGTGACATCTGCTACATGTTTTCCTGCTAAACACTAGGACCAGTTGCCTAGACTATCCATTGGGCACGAAGTCACTCAGAAACTCAGTTCAGCTCTGGAAACAACTTGACTCAGTATTATAACTCAATCATGATAACTCAGAACAAACTAGAATTTATTGAAAACCAAAATAGCAATAGGAAACTAACTAACTATGTTGAAAAGCACTTAGGGAAAATTGGAAACAACAACTAAACTAAGGTGCAACAACACTTATTGAAAGCTTAAATGCTAAGCTAGCTGAAATAACATAGATCAAATCTCAAAGCAGCGCTTGAGGTGTATCCCATTGACTGGGATAGGGAAAATTTCTCCATCCATCTTGGACAATTGTCATGCATTGTGCTCCTTGCACTCTGTAATGATGAATGGGCCACTCTAGAAGCTATCAAAATTTGTATGCTTTCCTGGCTTGCTTTTCAGCTCAGCCCATTTGAGTACAATGTCACCTTCTCTGAAAAATCTAGCAGTTGCACTTTTTTCAAAAACTCTTTTGGTTTGGAGTTGATGATACTCCAAAGACTTCATGGCTTTGTCCCTAGTCTCTTCCAGCTCCATGAGCTGAGCAAATCTGACTACTAAGGGATCTTGTTCTTCGAACATCTCCAACTGATGCATTAAATCAAGAGCTAACATCTCTATAGATATAGGTAGTATGGCTTCCTTACCATAAACCAACACATATGGAGAAATCTCGATAGACATTTTGGGAGTTATTCTATCTACCCATAAGGCAGATTTCAGCTTGGTGTGCCAAGCTCTCTGATTATCCTCCATTGTTTGTTTAATAATTCTGATTAAGTTCTTATTTGTACTCTCAACCAAACCATTACCTTGGGGGTAATATTTTGATGAGGTGTTTAGATATATTCCATTTTTTACTTCCCAATCAACCACTCTAATTCCCACAAATGACAAGGCATTATCTGAAATGATGGAGTCTAGAACTCCAAACTTGCTTATTAGCTCATCATAGAAGTTTAATATAGAGGATCCATTGTCTTCTTTCAGAGCTACTGCCTCAGTCCATCTTGTAAAACAATCTGTAGAAGTGAGTACCCTCTTGTGCCCAACATTGGAAGGTGGGTTTATGGGTCCAATGAAGTCAATGCCCCATTTCATGAAGTGTTGCTCCACTTGAATTGGCTACAAGGGTAGTGTTGGTAGCTTTTCCTTTCTAGCAAAAATTGCACATTTCACACATATTCTGGCCCATGCATGGGTATCCTTAAACATGGTTGGCCAATAATAACCAGCCCTCATAATTTTCCATGTTGTTGTTTTTGGGGAAAAATGACCCCCTGCAGTTCCATCATGGAACTCATGAAGTACTTTCTCAATCTGATTCTGATCAATACACCTTAGCAAAACACCATTGAGGTCTTTCCTGAATAAAATATTGTCAACTAGAACATATGGAATGGACTGTAACCTAAAATATCTTCTATTGGCTTTGTCTAAGTGTGGTGGACATTGACCAGTCTGCAGAAAATGAGTCATATCCTAAATCTAGCTTGCTACTAATGCAGGTTAAACATTATGATCTTGATCATCAGTAACTAAAACAACTTATGTCTCTAATTTTTGTTCACTTTCCAATGTTGAAGCTAGTTGTTCACAAAGTCCCTTACCTCTTACCAACTTTGTGATCTTGATATCTACATCAAAGTTCTCCATGACCTTAGTGATCCATCCAACTCTTTTTTTGTTAAGATCCTTACTAAGCAAGAATTCTTTCACGCTTGGATGTGCCACCATTAAGCGAATCTTATTGTTAGAAGTCAATGGTTTGAATTTCTTGAGGCTTCTTATAACAACTATAACATGTTTCTCTATGAATGCATATTTATGTGTAGACACCTAAAAATGACCTAGGCCTGCAAGCTTCATTTTTACTACTTTCGTCCTAGCACAATTATGACATTTAATTATGTCCTTGGTCCACATTCGACTATTGATTAAATAATTCATAATTATTTAATTAATTCATGACCTTTTATTCTTCATGATTATTAAATAAATAAATTTTATTTATTTATTCAATACGTCATTAATTGTCTAAGTCTTCCTCCAATTAAATAAATTTCTAAATTTGTTTAATTATCTTTATTCATTAATTCTTCTTGATTATTAAATAAATGAATTACATTTATTTATTTAATATGTCACTAACTGTCATAATTAAATGAATTAATTAGTTTATTTAATTATTAGTTTTATCTACTAAATTAAATAATTAAATTTAATTATTTAATTACCAAAATTAATATTCCTCTCATTTTAAATAAATTAAATTATTTAAAATGTCATCTCATTCTTAACTGTCAGCTCATTTTGGTAAATAATCTGAAAATTGATTATTTATTATTTCATTGAATTCACATTTGGAATTAATTTAATTCCAAATTGGTAACTTTCCTCCAAGAATCAAGTGATCGGGCAGGTTCTTAACCCTTCCAAAATTGATCTTCAGTATGGTCTTTATCTTCTTCATTTTCGAAAATCCTTATTTTCGAATTAATTTCCTCATTTATTCTCCACCACCGATTCGATCTTCTTAGATGGCATCTTGACTGCTCGATTAATGATTTTTCCCTAACCCTAATTAGGGATTATCAAATTTAATTTGGGCCTCTGATTTTAGGTCTTAGTCATAAGTCAATCTCACCCGTCCATTCAAAATGAAATTTTCTATAAAATGCCATTTTCCTCTCATTTTTGGTTACACTGACATATTACACAGACACATTATACACTCTTGCACTTGCACACTTAGACTTTTCATAGCAATTGTTAGTATATTTTATTGAGTTTTGACATATTTAGGCATACATATTCTTAGTAATTTAGGCATAGGCATTAGACTTTGATCAAATCCTTCAAATCTTGGTGTAGGACTTCGTCAACGATTGCTTGCACATTCAATCTGAGGGCAACACGTCAGCCAACAAGGTAGAAGGTACTATGGGGGTAATCATGGAAAATTCAATTTATAGGTATAACTGTTTTATTGTTTAATTTCCTTTGTACTCGATAGGTGTTTGGGTTTCTTTGTCTTTATTGATTTGCTAACACCCCTAATCTCAAAACCTAAAAGAAATCCTTAGTTACATTGGTGAACCCGACTCTATTTTTCTTGTTATTTCTGTACGGTTTTCATGTGTTTTCTATTTTTTGCAGGTACAGGTATGGAGCAACGCAACTATTTTTTTTAATTGTGATGCATTTGATGCGTCGCGACGCATTCAAAGACACCAACACCGCAATCGCTCTGTCGCGACACAATCATGATCAGGAAAGCCGCATTTGATACACAGAGTGACATAATCGCTCTATTGTGATGCATTCGACTGGTAATGTTTTCTCTTGATCTTCTTTCAGTTTTTTACTGTTTTCTGTGTTCTTTTTATTCTGGTTATTTCCTGCATTCTACCTAGAATAGGTTTGGTGTTACTAATCAGGATTTGTAGCATTTGGTGGTTACTTTTTGAAGGTCAAAGGAAAACATTAAAAATACTAACGTGTGGTCTTGCAGGTTCGATCGTCGAAGACTGAACATCAAAACAATGTGCCTGCATTTTTATTAGTATAATACACATTTCATTTTGGTGCAATTAAAACGAACCTGTGTTTTATTATGTCTGAATGTGTTTGTAAAATGGTAGGTGAGTATGCTCTCACCTTGTGAAAACTCGGTGATCAGAAAACTAGACTCATTTTTATCTATTCTTAACCCCACGACTTAGTATATCAGAGTATCCTCTCCCCTTGCACTTTCGGGCGATCTTGGGTGTAAGAGAAATGGTTACTAACTCTAGAAATTGGGCCTGCCTAGGGATTTCATCACCCCAACGTGACTCAAACCGGCAACGGAGCTAAAGCCAAGCTACCCTCGACCAGTATATAAATGTGAATCTTAAGGGAAAACCTAAGAATACGAGTGTGGATGTGTCATATGGATAGAGTAGTACTTCCTTAAACCCTGTTGAGCTTAACCTCTTCAGGTTGGAGTGCCACCTAATTGGTGATTATCTCTTGCCCCATGTATGGCCACTCGAATGGGGGTCCCGAATTAAACACCTTTGTGTAGTAAGCCAAAAACCTTCTATTTGCTAGCGCAGCACTGGTCGGTGTGAAGGAATCCACACTTTTAGAGTCTTTAGTAGAGGTGATCAATCTGCCATGGGAGTTTCATTAGGGTTGGAAGCTTGGTTGGCCTGAGAAGAGATTGCACTATAAGAGGGAGACTGTACAACCAAGCTTTTGAATTCACACGCTACTGATATGCGGTTGGGGAAACCCACGTGGAATCTAGTGAATATTGTTCTGGCCTAACTATAGGATTGTACTTGTCTCATGTGTGCTTGCTTACAGTCAAAATATTATGCTTGCAAGTGTTTTCTGGATACTGAAACAAACCAAACAACGGTCAAACATCTAGAAACAACCAAGTCAAACATTGGACCTTTTCTAACCCATTTCACAACATGAACATGCAATCTTCCATGAACATGTCATCTTCATCACAAAACATTTTTGAGCCATTAATAAAAAGAGACTAGAATGGACGAGTATATGTAGAAGACTTAGAAGTTGCAGCGCAAAACCCTGATATAGCCTCCTTTGTAGAAAACTCAGTCTTACAAGACCCTCGAAGATATTTAGCTATACTTTTGGACCAAGGGGCTAAGTTACAACGCGGCTTTGACATAAATATTGTGAGACCTCCATTCGTCTATCCTCACCATCAAAAGTCACTTAACACAAATCCTGCCATGAATTCCCAACAAACATCCAGCTATTACCCTTATCCTAACCTTGACAAGGGAAACCAACTATCCACTAGTCCATTCCATGTCTCCATGTCATATGCTAGTCCTTCACCTATTAATCCTATCCAAGTCTACATCCCTTATCAACCATCTACCAACCCATGTCAAGTCCCCACATCATATCACACCAATCCACTCAAAGTCTCCATGTCATACCAAGTTCAAGTCCCCACGTCATACCCTTATCCTTCACAAGTCTCCACGTCCTATCCTAGTCCTTCGTTCATTGATCCTTTTCAAGTCACCCCCTCACAAGCCACATTTAGTCATGAAAATTCTATCATTACTCAAAGGAACATCCCATCATCTAAACTTGAGGATACATGTCAAAATAAAAAAGCCCAAAGCATGACCTTATAATGTCACCCTCATGTCAAGAACAAGGTAGTCCATCCCATGACCCTATCTTAAACTCCATTCAAGGATTCCTTGAAGACAATCATGACATCCAAAGTACACCTATCATTGACCAAGAAGTCCAAATCCATGACAAACCCATCTTCGACCAAGACCCTACCATTGACCAAGAAGTCCAAAACAATCCACTCCTTGACCTTTACGCCATTCATGATCAAACACTTTCCGACCTTATAAAGGCCTCGACTATTGACACTTCCCATGATGAGACACTTGCTTCCATGGGACACATAGATGATATTCCTCCATAACAAGAATCTTCCATTAGGGACATTTTTGAATATGATCAAGTTATAGCTAAAATCATTGGACTCTATGACACTAAAAATAATGATGGCTTTGACATTACCTTGGAAGAACCAATAGAATCATTTGAACCTAACATGTCACACGATCAGACCAGAGATATCAGTCAGGAATATGTCCAACATGACAATGAAGCTAAGACACTCTGTCAACTAGGGTCATCTATCTTTGTCAGAGTAGGCTTTCTTGCACAAGAAAATATTACAAGTGATAGTATCCACATACCTAATGATGGGTTAGCATCTTGCTTTCAAAACAACAAGTACCCCATCGCAAATAGAATCTATCAAAGCATGCAATATCAAGGCAAAGGACTAGGCATACATGAGCAAGGCATTCAAGAACCAATACAACTCCAAGCAAATTACAGACATCACGGTCTTGGCTATTCTTGAGACAACAAATCAAACAATGTTAGTGGTACCTCCTCGATAATGGGAGCAACCTTGTCAGATACAAATGTCAAAATAGAGTCCATGAGAAATCCTTGTCATAAGATTGTTGCCAACACCCCCTCCACCCACACCATGAACCATCATTCCATCATAAATAAACCTTCCCTTTGGAACCAACAAAAAAAAAACTCTTACAAGTCAAAAGATCAAAATCAAATGTCAAAGGCCATTGAATCAAACAAAAGCGCAAGTGGACAAATGAAATTAAAATGGATCCCAAAGAAAGATAGATCAAACAAAGACACCAAGTCAAATACAAAAGTCAATCACAATGTGGAGTCACAAGACAAGAGGACTCCCACATACAACAAATGCCCACCTCCTTCAAAATGGTCATCAATCAAGGCATATAAAGGTGTTGGTTCCAAATTCCATCCCTCCAAAATCCGTCGTCCAACATCCCAAGTTTGGAAAATAAAAAGTCATTCATCCAAACGTCCAAACAATCTTTCCACGTCTACCATCATTCGTCATAACCCTACATCTCGTCTAAAGTCCAATGATCCCATGTCACAAATCCATCACATCTTGGCAGCAAATCTTTACCACAAGGACTCTCATGGAACTCTATTGCGATGTGCGTATTTTGATAAGGCCAACTCTAGTCTCAAAAAGGATCACAATGACATCAATCAGTTGTATACAAGTGCTACGATCCTGACAAGACAACTCCTTCAGCAAGGTCATTATTGGCATATCATGGCACCAGTCTCTACATCAACACCATCAGTGGATTCAGAACAGTCGGTGGTCATCTAAAGCATCCAGGTTATCTGCAAAATTGGAAATAAAAAAATAAATTGAAAAATGTAAAAAAATCATCACCCTAATGAAAACTTGGCAAACAGGCATCTTGGTGACACTAAAAAAAATTAAAAAGTCAGAAAATAGTAAAGAGAAAAATTTCATCCAATGGTGAAAACCTGGCAAACAGGCACCCTGGATAAGTGCCATGATGAAAATCTGGCAAACAGGCGTCATGTGTAAAATAAATCATCTATGTGGAATTTTATACTTGGGGGCAAGTCGTCTCATTTTCCCATGCCTTCCTCATGGCATTGACATCTATCTAAGCCCTATTATTTCCATCCATTTTTCTCACTTACCTCGGTCTTGACATAAAACTGGCACACATAAATCATGCTTTGGGAAAACTCTTGACATGTCTATCCTTCGGTCATACATGATTCATGAAACATCATGTCATTAACCGTCATAGTCTTATTATCCTTATACGACATAGTCCTTGAAAATCATATGACAATTCCATTAGTCTCATGTCTCTCATCTTTTACCAAGGCCACCCCCTATCCTTTCATGCCTGTCACCTATCTTGGCTTTCCCTTGTCAAATGGTCTAAGGATAATCATCATCCCATGTAGTCCTAACCAATTCATTCCAAATTCAACGAGTCTAATCCATACAAGCACATTATCCAAAATTTTACTTGACTGCGTTCCTGGCCTGGCTGTAGACCTCCATACTTTCGTCACATTGTCATCATCATCCTCACATTGTTTCAGGATGCGTCCTTCCCACGTCAAACAACGTTGTCATCACCTATCAATTGGTATTCAGCTTGACTAGGGGCACAATCATGTTTGTCCTTGGATTCTCATGTGTAGGCATCGGTCATATGCATTTTTCACGATCCTCTTAAACATCAAAATCCAAAAAAAAAAAATCATAAAACAACAAAAAGACAAAAACATCATAAAATGTCCTGAAAAAAGACAAAAACATCATAAAATGTTCTGAAGAAAGACCAAAAACATCATAAAATGTCCTGAAGAAAGACCTAAAAATTATAAAATGTCCTGAATAAAAACACAAAAACATCCAAATCAATGTCAAAATCCTAAAAATGGAGTCAAATTGAGTCATGTCAGTTAGTCCATGTCATAGTCAAACTACATTGTCTCTACGCATTTGCTACGTAGGCAAGGCCATCAGTCGATGAGTCCCCAAGACATTAGGTTAGTCCTTTTAGGTTGGTCCAAATAAAATCATGGCATTTGTCACAATCGTCACATCGGTCAAATAAGTCAGACGTCGTCAAGCTCAGACACAAGACAGTCATTCGAAACATCAATGTCAAAATTGGTCAAAATCAGATAGCACAGTCCAATCAATCATATAGTCAACATCAGTCAACTTTCCAAAACATATTAGTCAAAAAAATGTCAATCCCGTCACTCTTTGGTCCTCTTCAAGATGTGTCCTTCTTGGAGTTAGACCTCATCAAAATGTCCTTTGCCTTTTCAGGATGTGTCCTTCCTGACAATAGGCTCTGTCAAACCGTCAACACCGTCAAATTGGCAAAACTCTTAAACTGTCAAAACTGTCAAACTGACAAGAAATCAATCTTTGGCAAACAAACATTGGAAAACAAAATAAAACGGCTATTAATCTTTCTAGTCTATCGTGTCTTATCTTTTGACTATCTTGGCTATTTTGTCTTATCTTTTTACTGTCTTTTCTTTGTGATCATGTTACTAGCTACCTCGAGGATGTCCCATGAAGGATTTAGAGGTGTGATGATGTCTCCTGGCCTATTTTATTTTCTTTGACTGCTGTTTGTGGATTCTCTTGAAGAAAAGACTGGGGCAAATTCACCCTTAGTATGAGTTAGAACATCCCTTGTCTGTGACTGTCTATTTTTCAAATTGATGACCTTGCACACCTTTGTCTACGTCATTTCATGGTGTTTGTTGTCCATTTGTGTCATTGTACCGCCCAATGATGATTAAGAGCAATAAATATTAAAGTCCTATGGCAATGTTTTGAAGGATTTGGTCTAGGAACTAACATGCATCTTCTTTAGTCTTGTCATCTTCTCTCACTCATCTCATATAGGCATTGCATCCATATCATCATCCATATCTTTTGCGCTAACATTTCTTTGTCTCTTCATATTCTAGTCTTCTCATTAATTTCAAGAGCACACCCATGTTCTTGGAACCTATTTGTCCTCTCGAGGGGGCATACCATAACCCTCCTCGTCATTCTTCCTCATCTTATTTTGCACTAGGGCATATTTTTGACTTATTTTCTTTGTCACAATGCGACATGCGACATTATGACAAAGAGGGGCAAAATGTAGACACCTAAAAATGACCTAGGCCTGCAAGCTTCATTTTTACCACTTTCGTCCTAGCATAATTATGACATTTAATTATGTCCTTGGTCCACATTCGACTATTGATTAAATAATTCATAATTATTTAATTAATTCATGACCTTTTATTCTTCATGATTATTAAATAATTGTCTAAGTCTTCCTCCAATTAAATAAATTTCTAAATTTGTTTAATTATCTTTATTCATTAATTCTTCCTGATTATTAAATAAATGAATTACATTTATTTATTTAATCTGTCACTAACTGTCATAATTAAATGAATTAATTAGTTTATTTAATTATTAGTTTTATCTACTAAATTAAATAATTAAATTTAATTATTTAATTACCAAAATTAATATTCCTCTCATTTTAAATAAATTAAATTATTTAAAATGTCATCTCATTCTTAACTGTCAGCTCATTTTGGTAAATAATCTGAAAATTAATTATTTATTATTTCATTGAATTCACATTTGGAATTAATTTAATTCCAAATTGGTAACTTTCCTCCAAGAATCAAGTGATCGGGTAGGTTCTTGACCCTTCCAAAACTGATCTTCAGTTTGGTCTTTATCTTCTTCATTTTCGAAAATCCTTATTTTCGAATTAATTTCCTCATTTATTCTCCATCATCGATTCAATCTTCTTAGATGGCATCTTGACTGCTCGATTAATGATTTTTCCCTAACCCTACTTAGGGATTATCAAATTTAATCTGGGCCTCTGATTTTAGGTCTTAGTCAGAAGTCAATCTCACCCATCCATTCAAAATGGCATTTTCTATAAAATGCCATTTTCCTCTCATTTTTTGATTACACTGACATATTACACAAACACATTATAGACTCTTGCACTTGCACACTTAGACTTTTCATAGCAATTGTTAGCATATTTTATTGAGTTTTGACATCTTTAGGCATAGATATTCTTAGTCATTTAGGCATAGGCATTAGACTTTGATCAAATCCTTCAAAGCTTGGTGTAGGACTTCGTCAACGATTGCTCACACATTCAATCTGAGGGCAACACGTCAGCCAACAAGGTAGAAGGTACTATGGAGGTAATCATGGAAAATTTGATTTACAGGTATAACTGTTTTATTGTTTAATTTCCTTTGTACTCGATAGGTCTTTGGGTTTCTTTATCTTTATTGATTTGCTAACACCCCTAATCTCAAAACCTAAAAGAAATCCTTAGTTACATTATGCTCATAATCGAACAATCCTTGGCTGAAAAATGCAATGGGATGTTCTAAGCCTTCGCTATTCTATTGAACCAACATTGCTGAAATAGAGTCAATGCTACCAAATGCATATAGGATAAAATATTTTGTAAAATATGGATTCACCAGTGTAGGGGCTAATGCTAAATCCTCTTTAATGGCTTCAAAACTGTGTTTTTCCTCTCTAGTCCAGTTGAAAAATATGTTTTTTCTCAACATAGTAGTCAAGGGTTGTAAAAGGTTTGCAACATCAGGAATAAATCTCCTCAAAAAATTAATTCTACCTAAGAAACTCTGCAACCCTTTCTTGTGATTGGGCAAAGGCAGCTCTAGAATAGCTTTGACTCTCTCAGGGTCAATAGTAATTCCTTTGTTTGACACTATGTGTCCTAACAGCTTACCCTCATGAACAACAAAGATACTTTTCTTGGGATTAAGGGAGATTCCATATTCCCTACATCTTTCAAACACTTGTTTTAAATGCTGCAGATTTTCATTAGCATTCTTTGAGAATACGGTGATATCATGCAGATATATCAACACTATTTTATTAATTAAACCTTGGAAATCCATGTTCATAGCCCTTTGAAAAGTGGCTCCAACATTGGATAGACCGAAAGGAATTCTCCTGTAGGACATAGTGCCCCATTTTGTTGTAAAGGCAGTCTTGTATTGGTCTTCTTCTTTGACCAATACCTGGTTATAACTAGAGTACCCATCAAGCAAAGAAAATCTCTTTGAACTAGCAACCACTTGGAGGATCTTCTCCATGGAAGGTAATGGATAATGGTCTTTTAGAGACGCTTTGTTAAGGTCTCTAAAATCTACACATAACCGGATTTCACCATTTTTCTTTCTAACCGGAACCAAGTTAGAGACCTAGGAGGTGTGCTTAATTGGAAAAATAATTCCACCCTCAACTAACTTAGTCAATTCCTTAATCATTAAAGGTTCAAGCTTGGGGTTCAAATGTCTCTACTTTTTCCTAACAGGCTTAGCTTTAGGTTCTAGTTCTATTGTGTGCTCATAAATTCTAAGATCAAAACCTCTCAAATCAGAATAATCCCAAGCAAAAATATCCTGAAACTCTTGACATAAAGCAATGAAAGCCTGTTTATCTGATTCAGAGCAAATTTTTCCAATCTTGAGAATCTTACCTTTAAAGATCTCCAACTCTTTGTAATGCTCCTCTTTAATCTGAATGCTTGTTTTATTCCTTTTTAGCTGATCATGAGTACTAAAAATGGATTCTAAAGTAACTAGGCCCCTGGGAAACTTATTTGTTTTCAGCTGGATAATCTGATCTTCATATTATTGTTTTAGCTTTTCTTGATTTACAACAGAAAATTGATCCTCTTCAAGAAGAAAACTTAGAATTTTCTCATCACTTTCAAAGACCTGCAAATTAATGTTGTTATCTGGAATAGATGACCTAACAACAATTTTAACATGTGGTTGTACCTTCTCTTTCCTGATCTCATTGGGTATGTCAAATTGTGCACCAATTGCAGCCAATCTGTCTACATGTTTATTCTGACTCCTAGGGACTGAAATCATATTAAAGGCATCAAATTCCTCGATCATATCCCATACTCTATGCTTGTAAGCTTTCAAAGTGTTATTTTTTGTTACATTCAACCCTCTTACCTAATTAACAATCAATTCATTGTCTCCCAATACCTGCAAATAGTTGATTCTTCTTCTCATTTCCCATTCTAAACCTTGTATCAATCCCTGATACTCAAAAACATTGTTGGAACAAGAAAAATAAAATCTAAATGCAGAATAATATCTTTCACCCTGTGGAGAGATTAACATCACACCCCCACCAACTCCATTTCTGCTCCTAGAGCCATCAAAGTACATCTACCATATTTCATTCTATTGTGATATTTGTAGTTCTACCTTCTTTTCAAGGTTTGGCATCTCTGTTTCAAGTTCATGAAGTACATAAATACCTAATCCAACTTCTTGAATAAGTTCATCTAGATTATCTATGATGTTTTTTGCTGCCCATTCAGCTTGCAATTCTTGAGCTGCAACAAGCTCACTATCCTCAAAAATAGTACAGTTAATGTTAATTGCATTTGGAACATAAGGATCAATGTGATCCTTAGCCAATGACTCAAACTTAATTGTTACTTTTGTTCCATATCTGGTCCTGAAGAGCACATGGGACCAATTAGATGATAGATAACCTCCAATCTTCACAGTGAAATCCCTTGATAAGCACAGGGAAAAGAAAGGAGGTAAGTCAATAATGAAAATATCTTGAGGAATAGAAAAGTTTGGACAGGCATGTAAGGTAAGTCTTAGATCTTTGATAACACCCACAGTGTTAACTGTTGTACCATCTAGCTAAAGCACTCCTTTCTCAAGGGGCTGGTATTTCAATCCTTACTGGTATGCAATCTTCTTTGGCATGAATGAACTACTAGCTCCACTGTCAACCATGTAGTTGTGAACTAGTTTGTCTCCCACAATTAATGTCACATAGAAAGGAGGAGGCTTAACACCCTTTCCAAACTCCTTTCCTGGCTATTTATTTTGTTGCACATCATTGTCCTTCTATTCATTTGTGAAAACAGCCTTAACTGTATCA
This sequence comes from Sequoia sempervirens, assembly GCA_007258455.2. Lineage (NCBI taxonomy): Eukaryota > Viridiplantae > Streptophyta > Pinopsida > Cupressales > Cupressaceae > Sequoia > Sequoia sempervirens. Next base: position 1,067,101,627 of record VDFB02281492.1, on the reverse strand, counting down.
ACTGAAGGTTCATTAGTTGTTTCCTTTTCAATTAAGGAAGAATGCAACAACTCCTTTTGACCTAGGATTGCCAAAGAATCCCACATAGACATTTTGATGTTCATTCTTTTCATATTTTCAATAATATTAAAAGGCATTGCAGAACTTATCTTATGTTGTACCCTTGCAACAATAGGCTTAACTTGCAAGTGGGGTTGCTCTCTAGCAGCTACTTGTGGATTCCTCTACAAAATGTGAGGCACTTGTGATGTAGATGATTTTGTAGCTACTACTTTTCCTTTATCAATTGTTTTCTCAAGTTCAATGGCTCTTTTCTTTGCTCTTGTGTTAGCAACAATTGGGGAATCATTTGCATTTATTCCACAAAACTCTTCTCCTTGCCAGTTTAGAGGAGTGGGTTCACTTGAAGACTAGTCTTGATGTTGCAAGGCTCCATCATTAGGTGCGTTCTGTTTTGAATTTGAAACACTCTACACCATTAAGGCTTGATTAATAATTCCATTTGAGCAAGTGGCCTAGCTATGAGGCTGGTTGCAAGGATAGCACCATTCATAATCTGTAACCAGGTTATTTTGAACAGGGATAATATCCTTGGATGCACTAAGAGGAGTAGGATTATATACTTGAAATGGCCTTGAGTTAATATTTTGTCTTGGACCCTAATAATTGCTTTGATAAGTTTGTATATTGCCTTGATACTACTAACCCTGATAGGATTGATTTGTAGCTTGATTCTGCTATTGGTAAGGTCTATTATATGACTGCTATTTTTCTAAGTTCACCAGTTTATTACCAAAGGTCTGCAGTAGACTCTTAATCTCTTGAAGCTCCTGAGATGAGCTTGTAGTGGCACTTTCTTGACTTGTGACAGCTGTAACAACAACTAGAACTATAGATGATGATGCCAGAATAGTGGGAAAAGGAGTAAGAGATGGTACTTGAAGTGGCATACTAGGCTGTATCTCAGGAAATATTGGCATTGGTGGCCTAGGGGCAATCTTACCTGCCTGAATTAAACAATTTTCTGCCCTTACTTCTACCTCATAAGCATATGGTAAAGATACCCCTCCCATTGATTGTGTCATCACTGTTATTTCATTGTTTATTTTTTTCAATAATACAAAAAGGCATGCTCAGGAGAAGGCCTCATAGTAGCTGGGATCCTATCCCAAGTTTTATGAAATCTGAAGTTAAATTCTGACATTTGCTCCTGAGGAGCGCTTTTTATGGTTGTTAATTGTTCAACCAGTGACAGGTGGTCAGACTTGTCCTAAAATTTCTTATTCAACTTGTCCCCTAATTCATCCCAAGTTGCAATTGACCCAACTTGTGGACCTCTAAACCATTGTAATGCTTTTCCCTTAAAGGAGGTTGCAAGCAATCTGACAACTACATTTTCTTGGGTTATATGGTGAACCCCACAAAGAGATGTCACATCTCTTATGTGTTCAATAGGAGTTGTTTGATCCTCTCCTATGAAAAAAGGAAATCTCTTCAAAGATGCTACAAGGATATCATCATGTCGGGCCAAGTTCAATGGACTGCCTCCATTGAATGGTACAAAAGGCTGATTTCTAACCATATGCACAATTGGAGGTTGATTAGCCTGAACTAAAATAGCAGAAGTTAAGGTTGTGACTACAGCTAAAATAACTTTAGAAGTTGGTCTGAAACTTGGTGGGGTTGATTGAACCCTCTTTGAAATGGACACTCTTTTAATAGACCTACTCTGTCTTCTAGGAGGAGATAGTTGAAAATATTCAAAAGATTCAGAACTTCTTGTGTGAATCCTTTTCATGTAAAGCTTTACAACATTGGTTTAAAAAATCTACCCACAGTGGAAATCACCAGATATGCAAGATTTTTCCTCTCAAAGGCCTGAAAATTTTGGTAGCATATCAGAACCAACAATATCTATATTTTCCTGAACTATCTGAATCGACAGTCCCACGGGCGTGCCAAAATTGTTAGCTCTAATGATTTGCACCCGAGCTAAGATTAAATACAACCAACCATGAGCAACATGGGAACTTTTCTAGGGCTATGGGTGACCCTGTCTCTTCAAAAGTACCTCTTGTGCAAGTAAATATCAATTTACAGGTTGTGAGTTGTGTGAGTAATATAAGGTTTTAGGTTATGAAATTAATATTTTTCTTACTAGAGTCATATAAAAGCACCTTCTCATAAATTTAATTGATATGAAAAGATGAGTAGTGTAATTTTTCTATCAATCTATTAGCTGAAAGTGTAACAGAAGAAATTTTGCATGCCTTTAGTTAGTTTGAGTATCCCACCATAGGATCAGAGTTTTAGTTTCATTTTAGTATTGTAATTTTCTTACCTTTTCCTCATAAAGATAAGTATTTTTAGGTAAAATCAACAAGAGACGGCTTTTTTCTGGAGGTACTTTTTCTGTCATAGGGTCACCCACAGCCCTAGAAAAGTTACCATGTTGCTCATGATTGGCTGTGTTAATCTCAACTCGGGTGCAAATCATTAGAGCTAACAGAATCAATTGAGAAAATCTTCAATATTCATGCTAAGGCTATTGAATTTCTAGAAGACACCTCCCAATTTGCTACATATTGCAATAAGGTTGATGAGTCAACTGTTAAAGAGTTGAAGAAGGTTCTACAAGTTCCCAAGAAAGAAATGGCTAAGATGAATATTATCACTTCCGATGATATTTCCAAGGTAATGGAGTGGATAGAGATGTGGAATTACAGAAAGGAACTCCTTTCTAAAGCTCTGAAGAAGATAATGAAGTTGTAGGAGAAGATGAAGGAAATATATGATAGTTGTATTATTTTCCTTGAGATTATAACTGGAAGAAGGAAATTTGGTCAAAAGAATATGAACATTAGTAGATTGTAGGAATGGTGGCATGAAATTTATGCTCCTTCAGATAGTGCACCCATTGCCAAGGACCATTTAGAGGATGCATCTATTTACATTTCCAAGTTGGACAAGTCTCATGAGTTATAGGTTGGATGGGATAAAATAATGCACAAATATATTGATGAGTTTAAGACTCATAAATTGAGAATTAAATTTATTCCTACTCCAGATCCAGCTAATATGAAGGAAATATTAGAAAAATTCAAGGAATTATCCATCAGGTTAGAGGCAAATAAGGAGGGAGAAAATAGCCAACTGGCCACTACCTAGGACAATGTGTCAATTATGTGATTCTCTAGCCAAGGTGGATGACCTAGAAGTTTGTGCCAACCAGATAATTCTTCTAGAAGGGTTTGGGCTGACCTAGGCCCTATTTTGAAATTTAAATATAATTTTATTTAATAAAAACTCTCTAGGCCTACCTGTCTGGCCAACCTACTATTGTAAACCCTAATTTTGGGCTGACCTAGGTTTATTTCTCTATAAATTGGGACTCCTGCTTCACTTGTAAGGGTTAGACATAGTTTGAATAGCTATAATTGAGATAGGAGTTAGCATTTTCAGAGAGCAAGTGTTGAAAGATTGTGAATACATGAATTGTTTCAAATATGGGTGATTCAATATAAGTAAAGACATTGTTTTTTGGTGCTCTTTCTTGTGTTGTTCGCTTTGCATGGTTCTTGTTTTTTCCAAATCTTTAAGATTGCTTTGAATTGTAGATGCATGTTATATTTAGACTTAGATGTGATGCAATGGTGTTGATGATTTAATATTTGAAGTGTTTGAGCAATCCTTGGTCGATAGTTTTAGCAACTTGTTGATTATAAGTAGTGCAAAGTTAGCCTAGGCCTAAATATTGTGTGATGAGTTCAATTGTGGGTATTTATTCATTTCAATTATAAAATAAGGTTGATTTTTGTGACTGATCCATGATCTGAAAATCTTGATTACCTTAGAAGATTGCACTATTTCTATAAGATTGCAGGTTTAATCTGGGTTTAGCAAGAATCAATTTTGAAGGATTGGTCCACTTTGAGTGTTTAATTGTTTGCATTGTTGGTCTTAGATTTTAGTTTATTTTTAGAAAATCTCTTTAAATCATTTATCTTTTGTTATTTCTCTAAAAATATGGGTTATCTTAGGATTAAAAAGCATCAACATATTACAAGCTTTGATGAGTTTGAAGTCTCCAGTAGTTGTTTTATAAGGCCCCCTTGTGATTACCAATGTTTTCACATTATCTCTGAGTTGTTTGTTGCATTGTCAAGACCTGACGTTAGAGACCTTGGGGTTATCTCTTGAGGCTTTTTGATAGAGGTTTACCTTTCAAGAGAGATAGGATATTATATTCTATTTGAGTTGTGCAGAAAACACCATCAACAATACCCACTTGGTATTTCGTACGTATAAATGCATTTGCATGTTGGACCCTATTGTGTGTATTGGGGTTAAAATATTTCTTGCTCAGGGGTTTGGCTAGAGCTCACAAGGCTTCATGATTCCAATAAGGTCGGGAGGAGAGAAAGTTTGATTCTTTGAGTTATCTTATTGTTGTGAATTATCATATGGTCAGAGGTGGCCATCAAACTTTTCACTTAACTAGAATTGCAGTGATGAAGTGAAGCGGATATTAAGTACAAACACTAAATTATTGTGTCAATGTGATGTGATTTTTTTATGAATAAATTATCCTTTAAAACCTTGCCTATCCATATTGAGGTTTCAGACCTTTGACTTCACCTAAGTGGGTGGTAGTTGACAATGAAACTTTTTGGGGTAAGAGGACCCTAGAAAGGGTTGCGTACCCACTCTTATATTTTATAATTAAATGATTAAAGGCATAGGATGAATTTTTGTAGAGTGATCCTTGAACCAAAGGGTTATACTCCTTGTGTTAGTCAACTAGGTGTATGAAGGTTGAATTTCCCAGAAAGATTTAGTATGTGGATTGTTTCATTAACCTTTCACCCCTTAATCTTATGACTGTCCTATGGTGACCTTTGTATGGTTGGATTTAAAACCATGACTTCAATTATAATTATCTATTCAAGATATGTTTTGGTTACCTTCATCCTAGAGCAATTCTTGATTATCTATGTTGGCAAGTGGCCCTTGAGGGGAAATGTAATCGGGTTTGTTAATCACTCCTTATAGTGGAAGGAGCCCTTATAGATTTACAATTGTTATTCATTCTTAGTATTTACTACCATTGTGAGTTAGTGGTGATTTAAACCTAGGTGTTACGTGTGATTGTTGGTCAATCAAATATGAGTTGGGTGAACTCAAGTTGTTGAACTACAGTTCCTCTATGAAATATATACATAGGCAAGGTCGTCAAACATGAACACCTAAGGAATTAGGTATGGCCCCTGGGTTTTCTCTCTTTTCATTACTTGAGTTAATATTGATATATCGTAATGGCATAGCTTGTGACTTGATGGTGTCTTATGATCATGAATGTGTTTTGTAGGACTAATTAGGTCGGTCTCGATGATGTGAATCCCTTGTCTTCTCTTGAATCCCTACTAGGGTTGTCTAAGAAATTTAGTTACTTAACTGAATATTATAATCTATATTTGGTCAAATGTTGTTATGCTTTGGAAACAAAATTGTGTGAGTTAGTCATGTGTTGTAATCGAAATTTGAAATTTGTGTTTTGCCCTTATTTGTATTTTGGTAAAAAATTTGGGCATTACATATTTATTTTAATAGGTGATGCAAGAAACTCCAATGGTGTATGATAATCTTGTATCACAAAAAAGTTTATTTAATTTCATGTCTATTTTGGTTTATTTTTTATTTAATGCAAACAATTCAGGCACCTAGTTTGACCCTCTTAGAGCATGATCTTTTTTTTATCCATTTGGCTAGGTATTTTAATGCTTTAATGTTATCCTTGGATGAAAATTGGGGCTAGATTAATGTAATTGATATTTTATTTTACTAGCCCAAAATTTCTAAATTGATGATTTGTAAAGTGCATTTAAAATGTAAATATGTGTGTGTGTGTGTGTAAAATTTTTTAAACCCAACTTCCCAAAGTTGGAATTTAAATATTTTATGATGTAAAATAATGTTGGGCACAAAATATAATTCCCATGTGTAGATGGAAAATTAATTTGTCTCTAGACTTGTTGTACGAAGGTTATAGAAAAAATGGAGTTACATTTGTCCATGCAATTTTTTTTGAATTATATGTAGTGGGTTGTAGGATGTTTTCAATGTCATATTGGGGTTATTTTAATGATGATTATTAGAATACCAGGTGGGAAAATTATCCAATGCCCAAGGTTTGAGTAGGAGAAATTTTTTGATGAAGGGTTTCAATTGTGAAGTTGTAGGAAGAGGTTGTAGAAGAAGATATTAATGCCAAGTTGAATATTGTAAAGGATTTAGAGGTGTATTTGCAAGTGTTTGAGGGTGAATTGAATTAGTTTTGATTTTTTATTTCTATAAAAATCATTTTTTAATGAAGTTTTTAATTTAAATGAAGATTTGAAGAAGAGTTGTGAATTTTTTCCATTAGATTTTTAATTGCATATTCTTGAAATCATGGATTGAAGGTGTATGTGGTGTTATGGTTGTCTAGAAATACCCCCACCCTTGTACTCCATCAAATAGTATAATCACCAAAGGATTTTTTGGGTAAGTTGAAATTGATATTGTGATATGTGTGAATTTTATATTTATTTCTTGGGATGTGTTGCAATAGTGTCAAAATTTATTTTATTTTTTGGAAGTTATTTACCTACATATGTGTTGAGGTTGAGATGGTGGTAGAAATTTATTTTCCTAGATTGTGTGTAAATTTTTATTTCCTGGGAAAATTGTTTGAATTTGTTGATTTTTTCCTTGAGATAATTTAAAAGGTCAAAAAAGAGGAAGCTTTTTGGAAAATATTTAAATAGAAAAATATTGAAGGTTTTTTGTGAGGAAATGAAGTGATGAAGGGTGTCTCAAGGCTCTAAAATATTTGTTGTAGGTGAAGTGGAGTCCTAAAATTATATAGGGTTGAGGAGGACATCAAAGCCATGAATGTAGAATTGTTTTTGCAGGTATGGAAGAGGACCTATGACTACAGAAGGTTAATACCCTGAAGTGAGAGAGATTGTTGCAAGAACTTGTAATTTCAGGGGGATTCACAAGTCTCTAAAGATGTTTTCAAAGAAGAAGGTGAGATGGGTCATGAAAAGACCTATGAGAATTTTATTTTGGGAACAAAAATGAGATAAGAGATTGAAGAAATTTATTATTGAAGAATTAAAAAAGATCCAAGATAGATTGGATGTGATAGAGACTAAACAAAGAAAATAAGTTAAAGTGAGAAAAAGAAATTATGTGATAGTGGTAAGGTGACAAATGAAAAGTATGATGAAGAGAGGATATAATACTACTCAAAAGAGGGAGAAGAATTGGATATCTCTCATGAAATATAGAGATTTGACAAAGAGGAAAGAAAGAAGAAAGATGATAAAATACATTATTAAAACCTTATGATGGGAATATTGTAGAAGAAAGAACATGTGGGAGTAGCCTATCCAATTGCAGTTGAAAAAAAATCAAGAAAATAAGAGAAGAATAAAGAAAGAATGGAGAAATAAAGAGGAGAAAATGGTCACTATGGATCATAAAATTAGTGGTAGTTTTAAATGTTGTGTTTTATCTAAAGATGTTTGTTTGTAGAATTTAGAAAAGACAAATAAAAAGGTGAAAGGAAGGAGGATATAGAAACTTAAAAAGAGGTATCATTTAGTTATATTAATGATGATTTAAATGTAAGAGATGTAGATGAAATTCTAGAAGAATAAGCAATAGAGTGTCATACATATGGCACTAAAGAAGAATTAAAGAACCTCATGCAAGAGGATAAAAGAATAAAAGAAGTGGCAACTAATATATGTCTTGTTGAAGGCATAAAAGTGAAGCACAAGGAAGTTGCATGCATGAAAATAGAAGTTGTAGTAGTAGAGAAGGAAACATACAAGTTAAAGGTTAATTTTATGATATTTGTGAAAGAGCATTTGATGTTAAAAATATTAATGAATTTATAGATATGAAAGAATGAGAAAAATATATTTTTTGTTGAGGTAGATGAATTTTTGTATGAAATTGCAACAATTCAGAAAATGGACTTGGATAGTCCTAAATTTGACAAAGAGGTTGATGAAGAAGAAGATAGAATCCTATTGAAAGAGGAGATAAGGAAATTAAAAAAAAATACCTGATAGAAGAAAATGATGAAAAGAAAGAGGTTGCAGCTAATATATTCTTCTTTGAAGGAATTAAAGTAGAAGATAAGAAAGTTTAATGCATAAAAGAGGAGGTTGCAACAGCTGGAAAAGAATGACTCACAATGACAATAGTTGGAAATTTTTTTGCATCAATGGATGATGAGGTTAAATCTAAATTTTTTCAATTTTTTGATGAATTTAATTTATGTATAATTGATATAGTTGGAATGGAAAAAGATGAGAAAACTGAAAAGTATACTGTAATAGTATACAAGGGGAAGAAAATAGAGGTAAGGTGCAACAATAACAGGTTAAATTTTGAAGTACAAAAAGTTATGGTTAATTTTTTTACATACATGAAAATGAGAATGAAGGAGAAATAGCCAAGGAAGAGGAGATAGAAATTTTCAATTTTTATATGATTGTTAGTAATGATTTGGGTGTAGATGTTAAAGATGATGAGATAGAGTTGGAAGACGAGTCATTGAGGAATTTAAGTTGTAGTGAGATGAATATAATGAGGAAGAAAGAGAGGAAAGATGAAGAAAGAGATAGGAAGTTTCAAAGTAGGCTGAAGAAGAAGAAATAGGCGAGTAAGGAAAAATGATGGATTAAATGGAAGAACATAATTTTCAAATGTTCATGAGTTTCAGCTCATGAAACATTTTCACTTACCCTAGGTCTTTGATATAGGAGCATCCAAGGCTGTATAGAAATCTTGCATCACAAAAAAAAAAATATTTAATTTCATGCTTGTGTTTTCAAGCACCTAGTTTGGCACTCTCAATTATGAAAAAACAAATATGTATCCAATTGGATGGGTGTTTTAACACTTTAATGTTATCCTTGGATGAAAATTGAGGCTAAATTAATGTAATTGATTTTATATTTTATTAGCCCAAAATTTGTAAATTGATGATTTGTAAAGTGCATTTAAAATGACAAAAAAAAACAAAATATGTAGAAATTTGAAACCCAACAACCCAAAGTTGAAATTTAAATATTTTATGATGTAAATTAATGTTAGGAACAAAAATAAAATGCTCATGTGAAGTTGGAAAAGTAATTTGGCTCCAAACTTGTTGGAGAGATGTTACAAGAAGAATGGAGTTACATTCATGCATGCAATTTTTTCCAAATTATAGGTAGTGGGTTGTAGGTAGTGGGTTGCAGGAGGGTTTCAATGCTATATTAGAGTGATTTTAATGATGATTATTACAATAATAGGTGGGAAAATTATCCAATGCTAAAGAGTTGAGAAGGAGAAATTTTTTTATGAAGGGTTTCAATAGTGAAGTTGTAGGTAGATGCTATAGAAGAAGATATCAATATCAAGTTGAATGTTGTAAAGGATTTAGAGATATAAATTTATGGGTGTTTGGGGCTGATTTGAATTATTTTTTATTTCATATTTGATAGAAAATTAAATTTTGTAATGGAGATTTCAATTTAAATGAAGATTTGAAGAAGAGTTGTAAATTTTTTCCATTAGATTTTTATTTGCATATTCTTGAAATCATGGAATGAAGGTGTATGTGGTGTTATGGATGTTTGGATAGGTTGTCTAAAAATACCCCCCATCCTTGTATTGCATCAATAGGAAATATTTCACTTAGGTCATATGGAGTAAAGGGTAAATAAGTAAATTTTGTTTTTTCATATTGAAAGGAAACTATTAAACTAAGTCTTACTAGACATGGTTGAGTACATTAGGTTGTTCAAAATAAATGGGAAAAATGAAGTGTTCTTTTATCTTTAGATTTGATATTTGACTCTATGCAAAAAATAAATGGTGGTTTTCTTAATTCTTTTATAATAACTCAATACTATTTTAGTATGAAGAGTTGGTTGGAAATAACTTATATAATATAATGATCCATTATAAATATAAGGAAAAAAACCATTATCAATAATTAAGTTTCTACTTGTAATCATATGAATATACATTTCTACATCATTTAATCCTTCTATATGCTAATGATCAACATGACTAAAGTTAGTGACTATGAAATTAGGTCAAGAGTTATGTCATAAAGACTTGACTTAACTACTAGATAGTTTTAGGAGAACTAATCTCATTAGGTAGTTTCAACTATATTTCTTCTAAAGAGAGGATTTTTCTATTTTATCCTTTAAGGGATTTATAATGAAAAACCCCCCCTAATCCTTGCAAATCTCAAAGAACAAAACAATTAAATATCCTTGGTCTATTTTATCATGAATTATTTTATTTTCTCGTATACATGAAGTATAAATTTCCCCATAGGAATTATTTGTGAGAGGTTTTATAAAGTAGAGTGTTGGATAAAAATAGGAAAACACCCACCAATAGTGACATATGTTCAAGGAACTTAAAGTCAAGAAGGGTTTTAGCCTTGTTGTTACAAGGAAGTGAATAATATAATTTCTTATATGTTCGTTGATATTCACATTTGTATAGTTTATTATAAGATCTTAAAGCATTAAGTGACATATTTTAATGTTCTCTAAAATAATATTTAAAAATTTAAATAACATATGAAAGTGATAACCATTCTAAAATTCTTCTAGATTTGTGCTACAATTAAATATGAATCACTTTTGTGAACACTAATTTAAAAAATATTTGGAGAACTTGTGGAAATGTATATTAGAATTGCATAATTGTGTGAAGTCTTTAAGAAATTATTACAAATTTATGTGAAATTTCAAGGTCTAAGTGAATAATATAAGAAACAATAATAGATCTTTCAATGTTTTTTTATTTTTTGGTACTTCTCCCAAATTTATTTTTCTCTAGGATTTTACTCTAAAATTTAACTATAAAATTTTCTCCCAATTTTTCAATGGTCGACATTGCAAAGGAACCTAAATAAAAGTAATATGAATGGAAGGATGTTTTTTATTAGAAGTAATATTAATATATATATAGTTATTGAACTAGAAACTAGAAAAAACACATGATGCAGACTAAGAGAAATGGGTATTTCTCTCGAAGCTCATAGAAACAACCTAGAAGTCGCTCTAGGTTTTGTGTCATTTCAAGGAAATGATCAGATTTTTAAGAATGGAAATCATAACTTCAAGAATGGCATTCACTTCCAAGGGCCCCATGGCTACCATAGGGATCAACAGTCTACAAGCTACTAGATTTTCAAGAATGGCAGTCACTTCCAAGGGCCCCATGGCTACTGTAGATGTTAGTATTCTAAAAATTGTTCGTACTATGTCCCACTATAATATTCCTCCCTCCACTGGCCTCCGTTATTCCTAAGAAAAAATCTTAATCAGGAGAAACAAGATCCTTTTGACATTTACAAACCTAATCTTGGGAACCCAAGAAATTTTTTGAAACCTCTTAGCAACTATCCTCTCTAGTCTAACATTGTCTCTAACCAGAAGGCACCATTTTCTTCTCCCAACACCATTTGAGTAAAGTTCCCCTTTCAAAAATACCTCTCAGATACAGATGGGGTGCCTTTCAAACCAAAAGCCCAACCTCTATTGGAAAAGACCTCTAAAAGATAATTTCCTACTTGGAAGAAAGGAAAATATCATACCATGCAAGAAAGAAACCTACCGAATAATTCTAAAAGATTGGAGGTTGGAAAGCTTTTGTCGAGGAAAATATGGGTACCAAAGCAACAAAAGGAATTGCATATTCCTAAAGCAAACAAATGAATAATAAATGTAACACTACCACAAGACTTGTTACTCTCACAAATCTAGGACCTCTACGATGTCACCCTAATATTTAAGTTCTAGCACCTTACACCTACTTTACATTTGTTACTAGATTGGATTTTTTTAGAATGGGAAGGAGCTAAACAAATCTTTTATCTAGATCAAGGTAAGGTGTTTTTCATTGTCATTTTTTCTACAAAAGAAAGTAGAAATGCAGTTTTCAAAAATAAGGAAATGGTTATAGAGGGTTCAAGACTTCATATGCAGTCATGGTCTCCCAAATTTCTCCTTCAATCCCTTACAATAAAGTACATTTTGTTATGGGTTTAGCTTCCTTCTCTACCAATAGAATATCGAGAAACAAAACTTATTGAGATTTTGTCCAACCAAATGGGTATTTTTCTTAAACATGATCTCCCCTTTTTTAGAAACCCATATTATCCAATTAGAATGTGTTGATTGATGGATATCTCGAAGGATATCCCCTATTATCTTCACATAAAATTAATAAATGGGGTTTAGATCTAGGAAATTATTTTTGATACCCCACAAAATGTGTGTGCACAATGCCACCTAATAGGGAATTCTAAAAAAAATTACCAATCACCACAGATTCATTATCAAAGCCAATAGTCTTAGCCCAAAAACCTAACAATACATGTGGATTCATTGTTGAACCCATATCCTAGGAATACTTATTTGGCAGAAAATACAAGCAAAGAGACTAGTTTATTCCCTTAAAAGAGTGCAAAGGCTTTGGTGGATTCAATGTTGAATTCACCATGCACTCATACAGATCTAGTACTACACAATAGCAAAGAGGTTAACCTAGGATTTGAAAGAAAGATTCCTCCGGATATCTTGATAAGACCATCCACAAGTAGGAAGGAGAATAATATCCTTGTTATAAATGGAGTAAATATGGTTAAATTTTCCCTATTTGATACTTTGTTCTCTATGAGTCTTGATTTCCCATTAATTGATGAAGTTCAAAAGTATACCTAGTCAACTCTTTGATATGGGGCAACTCTAAAAATGTGGAAGGTGAGCTGTTGAATGTAGTTGATCTACCACACCAAAATTTACTCAATTTGTCTAAGATACAACTACAAAAGGTTGAAAATGAGGTTTAAAACCAAAAACTTCATGAATTTCTTGTAGATGATTTAAAATGGGGTTATGAACTCCAAAACCCAATATTAAGGAGGGCATGCTTAGTGAATAAAGATTTTGGGCACTCACTTCAACTCTATTCCTTGTGCATGCCTTTTGTAGATATGGAACAGTTGGAACAGATTGTGAGATCTTTGATATTTTTTAATTCAACCTCTACTAAGGATAATCATAACTTCTCTTCGAATAATTATAATGATTCTCAAGAAGAAAAACTCCTTCTCTCAGAGATTAAGGAAGTCCAAGTTGAACAACAATCTTTATTGTCATTTTCCTCTTCAAATGAATAAGAACTATTAAGCTTTAGGAACTTGATAGAAGGAAATCTAGAAGGTTTGGTTGATCAAATAATCACTTCAATGGGCTAAAAAATAACTGATAAAATTGTAGATGAGGTAAATAAGGAGGTTGGAGATTTTGAATTCTCTAATACCCTATCCATTTCACATCAAGCACCTATCACTCAACCCATCACCAAGAAATCACTAGGTAAAAGAGGCAAGAAATCTCGAATGGTTAAAATGGAAGAGGAAATTGTAGTAGGGGTGCAATTAACTTTGGATAATAGTATTATAGTTACTCCAAGCAAGTGTCTAAAATTGAGGAGAGCATGCTTCTCTCCTTGAATCCAATGAATTTAACATCTTGGAATGTTGGGGTATAAATGCCTCTCACAAAAGAGCCCAGGTCAAGCATCAACTGGATGCTTGTGGGACTAACATCATATTGTTATAGGAAACCAAAATTTCTAAAAATAGTTTTGAATCTATAGTTAAGAAATGGTCAAAATGTAAGTCAACTTGTTCACATGCTTAAGGGGCATCTAGTGGATTAATTACATTATGGGATGCTAAAACTGTTAGTATTGATTCAATTGCAAAAGATACAAATTGGTAAATAATGAGATTCTCACATTTTGAATTAAATTTTTACTTAATAAATATGTGTGGACCAAATACCACTGTTAGTAAGAAACTACTCTAGGACAATCTTAAAAAAATTATGGACAATCTAGGAGAGGAGAATTTTATGATAGCAAGTGATTTCAATGCAATTTCCTCTTTATTGGAAAAGAAAGGAGGAATTTTCCCTCCTAAAAAAACTATGGAGCATTTTATCTCTTTTATTCAAGACATGCTCTAATTGGCATACAAACTACAAATGGAAATTTCACTTGGACACATCAAAGGAAGGAATTTTTGTAGATTGCAGAGAGGTTGGATATATTTTTATCATCACCAAATTGGGTGGTAGGTGAATATGCTCTTTCATCTATTATTTTTCCTGTGTCAAGATCAAATCGTTATGCAATATCATTAAGTATATCCACTACAAATATATGCCCAAAATAAAATTAGTCCTTCATGTTAAAAAAAAATGTGGTTAAGAAATCTTGATTTCTTACCTCTCCTTCATAAATGGTGGGGAAGTGCTCCTTATACTAGAGGCTCTAGAATGTATCAACTATGTAGAAAGCTTACATATGTTAAGCAACAAATTAGGTACTAGAATATGCACGTCCTTTTAAGAATATATTTGTTCAAAAAGAAAAATATTTAAACAATTAGAAGAAATAAATGAGCACATTATTTCAAATGGATTGGATGTAGCCACTTTGGAACAACAAAAGAAATTGTAGTAAAAATGGCTAAAACTGATTGTAAGGGAGGAAATATATTGGAGAGAGAAGTCTTGAGAGCTTTGGTTAAGGGAAGGTGGCCGAAATAGAAAATTCTTTCATATTTTGGCTCAGATTAAAAGGTCCATAAATTTCATATTCTCAATTCAAGATAGTGAGACAGGTGTAACTCTCACTAAGGAGTCTGATATTCAAAAGGAAGGAGTTAAATTTTTTTCAAACATTTTGTCTACCCCAATAAATCAACAAGCTCAACAAAATCAAGATAGATTGGATTTATTGGAGGTGATACCCAAATTAATTCTACGTGAGGATAATGATAAGCTAATGAATCCTTTCACATTAGAAGAAGTAAAGGAAGTTTTTTTTCCTCACCACTAGATAAGGCACCAGGCCCTGATGGTTTTCATAGTGATTTTTTCCAAAAATATTGGGATTTTATAGGAAATGACATTCTAATGGCCTTGGAGGAATCAAGAAGGATAGGAACAATGCTAAAAAAATTCAATGTAATAAATATAGCTATAATTCCAAAGGTCAAAGACCCTAATACTTTTGTAGAATTAAAGCCTATATCTTTGTGCAATACAATATATAAGATTTTCCCAAAGGCTATTTACCTAAGGCTCCACCTTTTCATTCCTAAAATAATTTCAGAAGAGCAAGGAGGTTTTGTGTTGGGTAGAGAAATGACTGAGGGAGCCTTAGTAGCACACGAGATACTATATTACGTTAAATCCAACAAATTTTATTATTTTATTATTAAATTAGACATGATGAAGGCATATGATAAGGTTGACTGGTCTTTCTTGATACAAGTGTTGCAAAAATTTGGCTTTAGTCATAAATGGTGTAAATGGATTCTCTTATGCTTATCTAGAGTAAAAATTTTAGTGCTCATTAATGGATCTCCCGTTGGATTTTTCAATTCATCATAGGGGGGTAGACAAGTGGATCCCCTCTCTCCCTTTTTATTTATAATATTTGCAGAAGAATGGAGTAGATCGATTAGAAAGTCTCATTTACAAGGCTTATGGAAAAGTATATCAATCCTTTTCACGAACATATTTTCTACACACTCATTATTTTCAAATGACACATTCTTGTTTGGAAAATCTTCTATCACAGAGGAAAATAAAATAAAGAAATATTAGATAAGTATTGTTTTGCATTTGGGAAAAAAATAAATGCTAGTAAATCTAAGATATACATGTTCAATACTAGATCTAGCATAAAAATAAATTTAGTGAAACTATTGGGTTTTCAAGAAGTAGAGTTTCCTTGCACATACTTAGGGGAACCTTTCTTTATTGGTGCAAATAAAGTTCCATATTGGAGCAAGATAATACAAAGTATAAAAACAAACATATTGTCTTGGAAGGGGAGATGGTTTTTGATGGGGGTTGTATAGTCTCAATGCTTTTACCCCATGTTTACCATTTTCTTTTAAATTTACTGTCTTCTTGTCACTTTTTGTCATAGGAAGTATCAATATTTGATATAATGTGAAAGAAATTAAAAATATTAGGAAATATTGATATCTATGGAAATACTAATTATCTTATGTCTGAAATGGCAAGAAATGATTAAAGAAAGGTGTTGAAGCTGTTAGGGACGTGGATGGATGAGAAGCGAGGTGCTAAAGTTTAAAATATCCATAGGCTATTTTTGATAGAATGCTAGTTAATTTGTTATATGACTAGCGGCCATCTTTTGTAGTATATCAAACATATTTGGTTTGTTGGACATAGTCCAAAACAAACCAAAAAAAACCTTATCGGTTCTTTCTAGTATAAATATGTGTCTTCTGCAAAACTCGATATAGACAAATATTATAATATAAAAACATACTGCTTTTTCGAACCATACCTTTGAGCTATTGATGTGCGTGGTGTAGAGAAACATTTGTATTTTCTCACTAGACAACCAAGGAGGCAGGGCCCACTGCTTGTGTTGTCTAGTGATCTTTTCTAGTTTATTTTCAGTGTGGTAATGTGTGTGATTTTATTTTAAGCTTTTTCCTTTCATAAGTTTGGTTATTTAAATTTGATTGCAATTTAGTTTTAAGTTGATTTCTTATTAGTTATCTACTAGTGTGTTTCTAAAGCATTACGAGGGAATTAAGATTCTAATCTAATTCATTATTGTTGGTTCATAATCTATAAAGATTCTTTACTTCTATCACTACATAGTTCTATTATTGCATAATTATATTACTATAGAGTTCCTGTCACACTTCTTAGCGTAGTTCCTAGCATAGTTCCTATCACAAACAAGAACAAGAAGAAATAAACCAGATTTATGATTAGACAATCTTTGTGTGTATTAGTTGCATTCATCCCCACTTAATTCACTATTTTCAGCCCTTAGGTAAACTACCGCAACACCTTTCACAATTCTATGATCCCTAGATTGACATTTAAGGAACAAACTGAGGAAAGCACTACGAAATTCCTGAGGATTGATCTAATTATATTTGCTAATTTAATAGAATTAAAAGAATAATTTATCTTCAATATAAGTCCATATTTTTGTTCAAACATTTTGGCATCATTGTTGGGGAATGTTGTTAAAGGCCTATTAGTCTAGTGAATTAAGTTAGGACCAGTGCGCTAAGGTGAAAGTTTGTGTGACCATCAACCTTGCCCAGGCAATTAACCTTAGTTTGTTCTTTTATAAATCATATAGATGCACAAATCATAGTAGAGATAGAAAAGGGATATTTTTAAGAATAACATAGGAAGTATTTCACAACAGGAAAAATCACAAAACAAATTAAAACTATTAGTTGTGAACATCCCATCCAAAAAGAAACTAGCTGAACCCGGTATCGAGAAATGTTCCATTGAGTCCACCTTTGAGTCTCCTTCTAGTGTCCAACACGATTTGCTTGAAGATTCATTTGAAATGGTTGCTAGGATATTTCAAGAATCTTACGAGCTTTGAAGTGGTCAAACCTTAAGAGACCTTAAGCCAACCACAACTTTCTACACTCCTTGGGCATTTGGAATTATGGACAACCCCGTTATTTTTGAGTTCCCCATTACACATCCAAAAGAGGATGCCCCTTTGAAGAACATATCACACTCAAAATTTTATGTCTTTCAAGGTCTTTCTATGGAAGACCCTGATATGTTCCTTTTTGAATTTGACATTTTGTGTCATAGTTACAATTATCATAATGATGCATAGAAACTAAAACTATTTTCAGCTACTCTAAAAGATGCAACATTGAGGTGGTTTATGGAACTAGGACACAAAACCATTCATAGTTGGGATGATATGAAGAATAAATTCTTGGAAAATTAATACCAAGAATATTGTAGAACCAAGGAAACATGAGATGAGATATTCCGCATCATGCACCATGAGGAAGAAACTTTAGAAGATTATCTGGAGTGTTTTCTATTTAGTCTACAAAGAACTAGGCACACAAGGTTAACCGATGACACTGTAAAATGTTTTTCCTTAGGGGGATTAGAGATGAATGTTTGGATAGTTTGAATCTTATGGGTGGAGATGATATTTCTAAGATGAGGTTTGAACTATTCAAGGTCCACCCATTCAACTAGGGGTTACACCGGGAAGCATGTCTCTCTCGAAGGGACATTCGGAGTTATAAAATGAGAATTAGAGACATTGCTTGAGGACCTCAATATTGACCTATTGAGTCACATGGGTAAGCATATAGATACCTTTTATACACAAAGAAAGTAGGAGGAGGTTGAAAAA
>VDFB02281492.1:1067053681-1067083191 GCA_007258455.2 Sequoia sempervirens | reverse complement strand
TCCTCATTAAGCTATGGGGAATGTTATCACCTTGTTACAAAATCATTCTAGATGTCACTTCATGACATAATGGAAAATTCAAACCTTACCTCACTATATACTCCATAGTAAATTCGCTCATGCTCCGCAATCCTTTCAGCTCATAATTGTCATTGCTACTATTCTCTAAATTTTACCATTGTAACTTTTTTGAAATTTCCTATTACTGTTGTAGGTTCTTCAGCTTTCTCACTATTACCACTTCATGGTTCACCATATATAATGACCGAAGGCCCCATTATGAACCTAATTCAACAGAAGAGCAATTTGCAAATATTTTTGATGGTAAGAAGGTCTCTATGAGGGGTGTCCAATTTCTCGTCACTGCTAAGATTATATTAGAGGTAACGGGGTTACCATTATCTAGAGAAGATATCTTCCTAGATAACTAAAAGAAGTTTGTGGACCTACAACCCATACACAAAGCATTTTTGAGATGAGAGGAGTTTGTGGAGATTTTTCATGGTCAAGGCATGAAATTGGCTTCTCTGCCCAAAGTCTGGAGGGGTGTGGATAAGTTTATAATTTAGTACATTACTTGTGAAGACTGGTATGTTTATGTTCATGCTCAACACTTTAGGTTAATTTTTCATTTGTGATGGGATCAATTAGTGAATGTACCGTATTTCCTTCATTATTCTCTCTACTGTATGAGTAGGGCAGTCTAGAAAGGGGAGAATAATTCATTATCCCACCATGGTTTAATCAGTTTGTTAATCATCCATGCCCTAAAAATGATCTCTCCCCTAGGTGATTGGGACTCATTTGTTAATATAAATTACAACACTAGTTTTGAAGCGTCCAAAAAGTCTTTGAATGAATCTTCAAAAGATTATGATGAAGAAGTTCCTGGAACACCCAAAGAAGGTTCTAAGGAAAATAGAGACCTTGAAGTGAACCCTAGTCCTTCCAAAAGAAAAACCCTTGAAAATTCATTTACAATTTCCCTAAGTCTGACTCCTAAGGAAACTAGGGCCTTGAGTGCTAAATCTTTCAAAATTTTAGATGTTGAAGGGTTGTCTGCCAAACCTATTAAAAGGAAACAAACCCTTTCTACAGATTGTGAAAAAGATCCATCACCTAAATCTTCCTATGATAGGAAGGGTAAAAATAAATTAAAGTCTTCAACCAACCTTGTGAAAAAACTGGAGGCTCTAGCTAATGTTGTGATTCATATGGGTAGTCCAAAAGAAAAGGACTTTGAATCAGATGTCAAGGTTTTATCTGAAGTCATAAAGAAATAGGGTAAGGGTAGTAGGGAACATAGGTGGTCAACAAGGAAAAAGGTACAAAAACCAAAAGCAAAGAAGTCTCCCATTCCTAAGCCCAACATTGTTGATGTAGATCAAGAAACCAAGAGTCTCATTGCTGAAAATTCCCCCATTGATAAGCCCTTGGATGAACTGAAGAAAATATTCCATTTGAACCTTTATGTCCATCTCCAACAACTGATAATATTAAAGAACAACTAGAATAATTTAGTGTAGAGCCATAAAGAACAAAACCAGTAGACCCTACAGGGAAGCAAGAGAAACTTGACAATCTACCCCTTCTTGATACACAAGTCAGTGAAGGAAATTTGTAGTTAATTGAATATGTGGCAATGGAATGATATGTTGATAGGACACCTTCCCAAGGTAATCGAGAGACAGATGAAGAGAATAAGGATCGAGAACTTGGGGAGAAACAACAAGAGGAAATCTAGATTTTGAAGGATGAGGTTGCCCAAATAAAATAAGAAAGTCATTATCTCCAAACCCCACTACAAGAAGCTCAATCTGCTAAATAATCACAAGCTTCTGAGATTAACAACCTTAAAGAGGAATTTTCGCAAACACTTTAGGATAGAGAACTTCATATGCTCATCAGTGAGCATGAGCAAAATGTTCGATATTTGAAGCAAAAGTGAGCTACAGAGATTAAAAGCAATTTGCATACATTACTTGGTTGGTGACCCTTTCCTTTGCTTGGGGACATGCAAATCCCTTAGATGGGGGAAATGATGGGGGTCGAATAGTCTCAATGTTTTTACCCTATGTTTACCTTTATTGTCTTCTTGTCTCTTTTTTTCATAGGAAGTATCAATATTTGATATAATGTGAAGGAAATTAAAACTATTAGGAATATCGATACCTATGGAAATACTAATTTATATTGTGGTTGAAATGGCAGGAAATGATTAAAGAAAGGTGTTGAAGCTATTAGGTACGCGGATGGACGAGAAATGAGGAGTTGAAGTTTAAAATATCCATAGGCTATTTTTGATAGAATGCTAGTTAATTTGTTATACGACTAGCAGCCATCTTTTGTTCTATATCAAACATATTTGGTTTGTTGGCCATAGGCTGAAACAAACCAAAACAAACCTTATCAGTGCTTGCTAGTATAAATATGTGTCTTCTAGAAAACTTGATATAGACAAATATTATATTATAAAAACATATTGCTTTTTTGAATTGTATCTTTCAGTTGTTGATGTGCATGCATGATTAGCATGGTATAGAGTAGCATTTGTATTTTCTCACCAGATAACAAAGGAGACAGGTCCCACTACTTGCATTGTCCAGTGATCTTTTCTTGTTTAGTTTTAGTGTGGTAATGTGTGTGATTTGATTTTAAGAATTTTCCTTTCATAAGTTTGGTTATTTAAATCTGATTGCAATTTAGTTTTAAGTTGATTTCTTATCAGTTATCTGCTAGTGTGTTTCTAAAGAATTATATGTTTTCTAAAGCATTGCATGGGAATTAAGATTCTGATCTAATTCATTACTTTTGGTGCATAATCTATAAAGCTTCTTTATTCATGTCACTACATAGTTATGTTATTGTAGAGTTCATGTCACACTTCTTGGCATAGTTCCTGGTATAGTTCCTATCACAAACAGGAATAGGAAAAAATAAACTAGATTTCTGATTAGATAATCTTTGTGTGTATTAGCTACATTCATCCCCACTTCACTATTTTTGGCCCTTAGGTAAACTACCACAACACCTTTCACAAGTATATAATCCTTGGATTGACATTTAATGACCAAACTAAGGAAACCACTATGAAATTCTTGAGGATTGATCTAACTATATTTTCCAATTTAATAGAATTAAAATAATAGTTTATCTTCAATTGAATTCCACAGTTTTGTCCAAACAAATTTATCTATTAGGTTGAATTCTAATTATCAAGCCAGTATTGGTAGCAATACCAAATTACTACATGGAAATGTTGAAAGAACCCAAATTAGTCATTGCAAAAATAGAGAAACTCATTAAAAAAAAATTGTGGAAGGGAAATATTTCAATGATAAAAAAATATTCCATTAATCTCACTAGAAAATATGTATTATGAAAAGCTAAAAGGTGGGGCAGGTATTCATAATATTTTTGCAAGAAACATGGCTCTTGTAGAAAAGTTAATATGTCATTTATACACAAAACCATGTTTCAAATGGTGTCAAATAATGCAAACAAAGTATTTGGACAATGTGCTACTAGAAATAATTTTTACCATATCAAATCCCCCTGTGGGATCTACAATGTGGAATTTTTTATTAGCATGTAGAAAATTCATAACTCCATATATATCATGGGAAGTAAATAATAGAGAAAAATAAAGAATCATGGAATGGTCTTACCCCCTTACAAAGAAATCAAGAGTTACAATTAGTAGAGGTAATTTTGACAGATATATGGGGTCCTAAAGTCAGATTATATTCAAGGTATAGGGGATCTAATAGGGAAATTCATATGGAAAGATTTGTCAAATACTCCAATATCTGACAATCAAACATATTTATTGAATAATATACTAAAAGAGAGGCTTGTTTTTAAATCAGATTTAGTGGATAGGTTAATTTGAGCACCTTCAAAAATTGGGGGGTATACACTTAAATAGGGCTACAAAGCTATAACCAATAATGACATGCATGCTCAAGCACATAGAGCATATTCTTTTTGTTATAACTCCATGGTGCTACCAAAGGTAGGTAGTTTTGGTTGGTTGGATTGAAGAAATAGAATTCTAACAAGTGATATGTTGTCAAAGTTAGGAACTATAGAAAAGTTCAAATGTGTATTATGTAAAGAATTTTTTGAAGATGTTGATCATTTCTTTTTATATTGTTCTTATGCACAAGCCTGCTAGTCATTTGTAAAAGAGAATCTTAATTGATTTTCTCCATTGCCTAAAACTATTTGGGATCTTTTCTCAAGTTGGCCTATGCTACAAAAAATTTCTTTATTTACTTGCATTTGGCAGGTAGTCCCATATTTGGTCATATGGAATATATGGTGGATAAGAAACAAGTATATTTTTAGGAAAGAGGTTCCATCCATAGATCATTTACTGTTAAAAATTGAGAAAGCAGTTTTAGAGGTAGTAAACTCTTATTTTCAAAATCATAAAACTGTATCTTCTATTTTTACAACATGGAATGCAAGTATATTAAAACAGTGGAGTTTACTTGTCTTACCATTCAAAGTCAGTTTACATCAACCTTCAAAGCAATAGTTGTAGGGAAACTCAATAGTATGGCTACCTCCCTCCACAAACTTTTGTAAATTAAACTTTGATGGTGCATCAAGAGGGAATCATAGGGCTTCAAGAGCAGGGCTAGTTATTCAGGATTCAAAGGGTTCATTGGTGGATGCTAAATCAATTCATATTCCTCATGGAACAAACAATGATTTTGAATCTCAAGCATTGTTGCATGGTATAAATCTAGAAATAAAGCTAAAAATCTCAAAAATTCACATAGAGAAAGATTCTCTATTAATTGTGAATGCGTGCAAGGATAGAAAAATGCAGAATTGACAACTAAGATACATTCTTCATCAGGTCTGGTTGCTTTTAAATAATTTTGATGAAATTCAAATTTCACATATCTACAAAGAGGGTAATCAATTGGTAGATTGTCTTGCTAACATGGGTTGTGATCAACAAGAGTCTGAATTTGAATATGATAACACTTCCATCAATGGGTATCTAAAGGTAGCAACAATTGTTGCTTTTGAGAATTCACATTTCTCAAAGTAAAGTGGGTATCAATGTTTGTTAGGAGTTGGGGGCAATAATTCCTCATCATTATCAAATAAACATTGTGAACTCTTGTAAAAATTGATGCTTAAATTCATCACACAACAAATTGTACCAATATTGCAAACCAAATATTATGAGGAGTAATGGCTAGCTCCTCATAATCCTTAGTCTCGTGCCAATTTTGGGCAAATTCCAATTTTCTAGTTGATAATTTATTTATATTAGCAAATGAAGGAGGGGTATAAATTCTACCAAGGCTCTATTTTGAAATTCCACCCTCGAAATGCTCCCCAAAATTCTATAAGATACCATTAGGAAGCATTCTCAATTACTACAAAATGGTGGGGAAAGGTGGACATGACATCTTTAGTAAATTGATTCACAAAGGTAGCACAATATGTGTCAATACATTCAAAATATGGGATAAGGGTAGTATGTAGGTCATGATGGTGGAGGCATGTGTCATAGAACAAAAGTTCTAATATAGTGCCTCCCCCGCAATTCTGCCAGCCTTCATTTAGAAATTTCATTCACCTTCTACAGAATGGCGAGGGAAAATATCGCACACCAAAACAGTAATTAATTTGTCGTGTGTGCTAACATATTCAAAATATGTGGTAAGGGCATTATTAAGGACATGGTAAAGATCATATTTAAAGGACATGCCATATCTATTACCAGTTTTCCAATAGATAATTATTTAAAAATTGTCCCAGATGGACAAGACATACATACAAGTCAAATGTATTAATGCTCGCCTGCCCGCAATTCTGCCAACTTTCACCTGCAAGTATTTTCATTTCCTACAGAATGGTGGTGGCAAAAAGTTTTAATAAATTGGTGGTACTAACTTTATTTTTCTTGCATGATCATTAATTGATCAAGCTCAGAGGTTGTTTATTTATGTTTTTAATGAATATTTTAAAGTATTTAAGTCATGAAAAAAATGTGCCAAATCATGAAATGCTCTAGATGGCAGAGGTATACATCACATATCAAATAGCATTAATATAGTGTCCAAGATCCCTCCTTGCAATTCCACCATATTTCTCTTCCAAGTCCTCTCAACTACTACGGAATGGTGGTGGCATACTTCTCTAGCACTAATCTTGTATTGTTACAAGATCATTAATTAAGGCTAGAGTATTATTAATTGATATTGCCAAAGCATAGTTTAAAGGATCTTAAATCTATAAAAAAATGTGCCAAATCTTCACTCGCATGCTTTGATAAGATAGAAATAATTAATAAAATGTCAATCAACAGTTTTTCATTGGTTATCAAGATAGGTTGTGGGATTAAAAGGGCCTTAATCAACACTTTTTCACTCAATGGTCTTCATTGTAGCTTGTTCATTATTTCATATATCATGAAGGTGGTATATCAAGGTGGTGCTTTTGTTCAGTATACATGTTTCAAATTAGCTATCATATTATGGGTTATCATCCAAAGAATCTCAAGGTACCATTCTGTGTGCAAAATTGGGAATAGCCTTTCAATGGCTACCTATCAAATGTAGAACTAGGCCAAATTTCTGTGTGAAGATATATATTGACCCCAAGGTCCACGCATCATCTTTTCATCCCAAGTACTATCAATCTTTACATCTAATGTCCTTGATCTTGTGCAAAGTTTTGAATATCTTGAGGAGATAGTGGATGAAGTGGTTTGTGGCCAATTTCTAGGAGCCAATGGTCTATTATGCAATGTTTAAAAGTATGATTTTGATAAGGGGAAAGGTTGGGTAGGGGTCTATTTCCAAAATATTACTTGAAGCACAAGAGGGTGTTTGTGACTAATTATGATGCAATTAAGAAAGCTTTACAATTGAATTATGGAAGAAACCTATACAAGGTATTGGATACACATTCTAAAGAAATTGGAATTTAGTAGGTATAGGGAATAAATGATAGGTATATTATCCATTTCATTTCTCCATTCTCATTGCAATCATCACAATGTGAATGCTCCTCCTTAGTTGTTGATTTCAGGACATGAAAATGATGAAGATGATTCATTTCAAGAGGGGTATGATGAAAATTCTATGACAAATGGTGAAAGCGTTTGAATATATTTTGAAAAACTATGTTAGTTTTGGGAGAATTTTGTTGAAGCTGCTTATAGTCAATTGTAATTTTATAAATCTCTAGTATTTTTTTGTATAAGTCGATATGAGAATCTTTTCATATGAGCCAGGTTTTTTCGTTGGTCTTAGCAGTTTTTGTAATATTTTTATTTATATAATATAATATAATAAGGCTCATGGTTCTCATATATAGAGTTTGGTATATGAAAAGTAAAGGTTGATGAAAGATAATGTTAGATATATTGTAGAATGTAGAACTTGGCATAATGGCCCTATGAACCCAAGTTGAGATAATTCTTGAAGAGGAAGGGTTATTATTAGTTATGGGTTATTATTAGCTATTTTTTTCCTTAGGCCTAAATGGCTAAATAATAAGGTGTTTTGAATGTATAGTCATGCATCTAGTCCTAAGGCTTAAATTAATTTGCAAGTGTCTTCAAAATAATATTTTTAAAGATTTTTGTATGTCTCATTTTTTAGTTATGTTTTACCTTTAGAAAAGGTTATTAGCATTTGATAAAGCTTCCAAAACCTTAAAATTTTAAAAGCTCACATATACACCAAAAAAGGAAGCTTTTTGAAAAGGTCAAGGCTTTAAAAGAAAAGTTTAGCTATGGATTTTCTCCTTCAAGATGATATTTAGGGTGGAGGTGAGAAGAAATGGGGCCAAATTGCATAACATACATGACACATTGCATGTAGAAATATAGATTCCATTATTCAATCTAGATCATACCCATGTGTTGAAAATCTCTCAAGGTGTAGTTATAGTGTGGTTTCACACATATTGACATTTTCAACACCTTGAAGATCTAGGTGAAGGGAAATTTCACATATGGAAACATTCCTAATGGAGATAAGGTATGTTGAAATTATTGAATGACCCCTAGAGATCATTATCTTCCTCTAATGTAGAGTCATGCATGTATGAGTTTCTAGAGCACCGAGTAGATCTATTATATTTTTTATTTATCTTTATGGTCATGAGAAATCCTTATAGCTAGCCTATAGAATGCCTTTGGAGTGATGTTCTTACCTTTTTTTCTAAAGACATACCTATAGATAATTTCATGAGGTTTATAAAATGAAAATAAGGCTATAAATCTTTGTCACAGTCTGCAAGGGGTCCATCACTATTAGGTGCAAGAGTTCATTATTGCATGTGATTAATGATGATATCCCATTTATTTATTTGTGTTTTTTTGAACATTAATGAAAGATACACCTATGGCATGCTAGATGGGAAGGGGATTGCAGTGAAAGATTCCATGAAAATACTTTGGTACTATTACAACCTCTTCCAAATTATTAAATTGCTAAAAGACCTATGAGTTACCAAGCTTGATCAAGGAGATGTTGAAATATAAGATATTTTTCATTACTATCATGATATAATGGGTTTCATGAGTTCTAACTCCTTCAAAGGATGGATATAATCAAGGTCTACTACAACTAGTTTTATCAAGGAAACCTCTATTCAAGGGTTTCTGTGATAATAACATGTGTTATCCTTATGACTTCCCTTGTCTCATTGTCAACCATCAATTTTGTTTGATATGTCATGTTGTCCACAATATAAAACCCTTGTTAAACCCTTATTTGTTAAAAGGTCATGTGTATAGTGAATAAAACATGGTATTGTGAAGAGCATGGTTAGGTTTTAATGAATAGGCACCTACAAGAGATTAAAATCTTAGTGGAAAGTTCCAAGCAGGTGGGAAAAGAGAAGAGAATTCATTAAGCAAAGATCACATGATAATCATAGGATATTTTAAAGTGATATGTATGTGATATATTGACATGTGAGAATTCCATAAAAGAACCTTATGAAAATGGAAAGTAATTAATGACAATGCACAAAGGTAGAAGATGACAGACCTGAGGTTAAAAGAAGGCAATTCTAGTGATCTTCTAAATATGACTTGTAGATAGACTTGGGCATATTTTGGTAAGCCAAATAAATAAGTGTTATGCAGGTGAGTCATCAAGAGAGGGCATGGATCATAATATTATGCAGAAGACAACAATGCAAGTAAAATTGAAAGAGACTACAAAATTTTTGTGTGGGAAGGTCTATGACATACCAAAAGAAGATACAATGGTACAATGTTCTTGAGAAAAAAATCTTGAGAAATTTGCATGAATTATATACATGCATGAATAAAGGATGATGTATGCACAAAAAAATGATTGTGCATGAATAAAAGGGAAATTTTCATGGAATGACCAAAGGAACGGTCTAAATAAAGACAGGTGGAAGTGTGTAAATTCTTCATCTGCTAATGATAGAGAAAGAAAAGGTCTATATGTTTACAATAGATAGAGTGATGACCTTCACAATTAACATCAATAACCCTATCATAAAAGGAAGCCACATAGTGATCTTGTGAAAAAGTTACAAATAGGGGTACATAGAAAAATGATTAAGACAAGATAGTTTTCAAGGCTCTCATTTTATGAAATCTATTATGATAGGTTTTAGGTGAAGGTTAAAAGAAAATATATGGCTTAAATAATGCTCAAACAAACCCATTGACAAAGTGACAGTCATAAGGAGGATAAAGATATAGAATATGAGAGTCATTTGATAAAGGTATCGACTCAATGATAGCTTTATGATGGTGGAAAAGTGTCATTATTGTTCAAAAGACACTCATAGTCATCATAAGGGGGAAAAGGTGATGAAAAAAAATCAAGTAGATAAAATTAGGGTACAATTGTATGATAGAGAGAGTAGAAATTAGGCATGAATATTATGTAAAAAAGGATAGTACATGTATCAAAAGGATAGTTTCAAACAAAATGATCGTCCCTTATGATAGTCATTAGTATGGTAGTCAATAAAGACAAGGAGATGAGACTGTCATAGAAGTTTCAATGAAGATAAACCCTTAATGTAATAAAAATGGTAGTCCCTTTTCCTTTAATGAAATAATTTGAATAATAGTCCATTATGGGGTAGTTTACAAGATAGCCACCATGTGATAGTGACTATCAAGTTAGACACTAGTAGTTGACAAAGATATTCAATGGAACTAGGGGACATGTTGAGAAAGCAGACAATTTCTAGGCTTGCTAAGAAGGTGAAAATACAAGGGAAATCTTGCATGTTGAAGACTTATTGATTTCTCCAAACATAGTGAAAAGAAAAGATTATGATTAGAAAGAATATGTTAATAAGAATAAAATAGCTATGAAAATATTGAACAAACCAATGGTTGACATTCCTAGTAAGTCAAGGCAAAGATAGATGAAATTTCACCACTTAAGAAAGATAAAAAGATAGCCATAATATCAAAGAATGAGGTGGTGCATGAAAAAGAGGGATATAAGGGCAGCCATACTGGGTTTAAAGGGTTAGACCTATGATAGATTCATGAGTACTTTCTTGCATCATGATCAAAGCACAGTGATAGATTGGAGAAATGATAGAGGATTAAGATGTTGATATGAATAAAAATGAAGATGATAGAGGCTTCTTATCAAAATTAATTCATGACTACTAATCATATGGAAGAGAGAAATGCAAGCCATATAGGATAGTCATATTGTTAGATATCATCCATGTATGATGATATGTATTCCCTAAAATTGCCACAAGATCCAAAAGGATAGTCATAAATCACCTCAAAGTGCAATCTATCTAGGGGTTGCAAATATGATGCACAGTCATGACACAAGGAATCAGGCTTAGAAGACACTCTACATAAAAGTGGCATGAAAAAAGAGATAAGTGGTGACAAGTGGTGGATAAAGAGAAACTAGAAAACATAAAACGTGTGTCAAATTCAACCCTTTAAGTTCTCCTACCTCTCCAAGGGATTTTAGACCATGTAAAATATTCAACACATGGCCTCTAAACATGGTAAATAAACAATCATGAGTAATTGGAGAGTTAATGACTAGTTGACAATAGTAAGAAGATATAGGGGATAGATTGGTGACGTGGAAAATAGATGAGAGTATTTATGAACCTTTTAAGGATCATCTTCATCAAAGGAGGTCAAAAAAAAAGAAGCTATCTATCTTCAATGCCACCTTTGAGCCTTTGAAGGAGTCAAAGTAGGGGAGGCAGTTTTCCAACACCGAAGTGAAGGTTGGTCCAAAAAGATTATCAAAGTAGTCATTTTAAATGGTCTTAAAATTCTATCCTATATTCTCTCTCATTTTGGGATAGAGAAAAGGAACACCTAGAGATAATTAGTAGCTAGTTCTTGCTTTTTTGACAAATATTGTAATTGTAGTAAGTTCTTTCTAAGGAAATGTTTATATTATAACTCAAAAACTAGTCACTCCATGACCAAAAATTCATTATAAAATAATTATTTTCAAGAAATTCAAAAGAAATTCAAGATTATTCTACTCTATACACCTTTTTCATCAATAAAAGAAGTTTTTTTCCTTTAAATAACTATTTTTTTATGTAGAAACTAAGTGATTGATGTGATCTAAATGTTATTTTATACATGGAATCCTTATGTCTCATTTTAAGTACTTTAAAAAAAATATAATACACATATTGTGTGATTCATAGGTTGTGTTTCTTATTTAATAGGGTGTTAGCTCTAAAAAAATATCATTTCCTTCTAAAATCATAAATATCCCAAACCTCCCTATGAAATATTGATGAATGGATAGGTCAAATCATGAGTTGTATTAATAAAATAGTTTAATTTTTTAACAAATTGTGTTTGAAATAGAAATATAGGTCTTAGTTCTAATATTGTGCATAAACCATTGGTTTTAGATTTCATTTCCTTCATCATTCTCATCCTTTTTCTCAACAAATAATAGTATAGATAAAACTAGGTGAGTACTAAGGGAACCAGCCATCTCTAGAGGTTGACTTTAATTTTACAGAGCCAACACTTTGAGTAGTCATCCCATGTTTCAATAGGTAGTTGAGTTGATGACTCAACAAGGGTGCACACTTGATTGAAAATAGTTTTCGGCACACTCAGTGGAAGTGAAAGTTAGTTTTCAGTTCATTACTATCTTCATTCTATTATTTTGGTATGTACACCAATGAGTTTTAGCATTTAAGAGGTGTCATAACAAATACCTGGTAACTCTAGATATTTGGTTTTGAATAAATTGATGCAAAAGTGAATGAGAAAGATACAAACTAGTGGGATTTTAGATCCATTCTCTTATTTGCAACTTTCACCACCTAGAATCTAGAACAAGAGGGAGAATAATTAGGAAAATGTGTAAGTATAGCAATAAGATAAATTTCTACACCCCATCCTTGTAGGCCTTTACAACACATTTTTATAATTTAAACTCTTTTGATTCATATGGTTGCACCTAGGAATCAACCACTTGTGTCTTTCAATGGAGGTAGTCCACTCAATTTGTAGAAGCATGATGACATTCCTATGGCTTCACTACAAAGTCTTCCATTAATGGAGAAGATCAAACCACCCTCATTAAACACATTAGAGATGTGTCTTCATTATGTGAAGTCCATAATATAATAGTAGAGAATGTTGCTATCAAGATCTTGGTTGCCTCATTGAGAGTTAAAGCATTGGAATGGTATAGGGGCATGGAAGTGAATTCCATCACCACTTGGGATCAGTTGATTGATGTTTAATGCATACAATATGAGGAAAAATTAAACCATCTTTCATTGGTAGAAAAACTAATTGTTGGAAGCTTGAGTTGTTTGTGAGTTGTTTGGGTATTGTCATTTATGTCAACACCTTATATGAAGAGTGTTGGAATATTTTTGGTGTTGATGATGTCAACCCCTAGCATTGGAGTTGTTGGAAGACTGGATTTGTTGGTGTTGCCATTGATGTCTTACTTCAGTATAGTTGCAGTGTTGTGTTTTGAGAGATAGTTTGATGTGCTATAGTTGACTAGAGATATTGCAAATGTTGTAGATGTGTTGCAAAGATGTTAGTAGCATTGCTGATTAGGTTGGTTCACTCGGTTTCCAAGTGCTTTTGAGAAAATTTGAATAAAAGATAGTTTAGTGTGACAAAGTGGTTTTCAGTGTTCTGCTCCACATTTTTTTATGGTTGAAGATATGCTTGCATGGTTTGGATATGATGATTAGAGGTGTTCAGAGTTTCTATATCTATAGTTTCAAGTTATGGATCATTTTGTAGTGGAAGATGTGTTTAATAGTATGTTTTTCTAGTGAAACAAGGTGTCTGGTAGAAATGAGATTACTCCACATTTCTCTATAGTGAAGGTTCTTGTCTTATGGATCTGGGAACGTGCTTATATATTTTGTATCTACCTTCCCTTGAAGTTTTAGGTGTTGCGGTGTTCCAGAAGGTTGTTTGGTGTGTTGGATGTATGTACCAATGTGTCTGGTTGGACAAAATAAAGGTGTTCTTAAGTTTTAGGTGGTTGCAATAGTACTGGAAAATATTCTGATCATGTGGAATATTTTGAGATGTTTTGGAATGTTTTTGTGTGGTCCACAAGATGTTTCTAGACATAGAGAGGCATGCTTGTGGTTTCTTGTTATTTTCAATGTCGGTTTGGTTGACCTAGCATGCTAGTGCTAATTACAAAGGATGATTGTTGTTTTTGGAAGTGTTGAGAAGCGTGCTGATGAATATTTGGGTCCTAGTTAAGTTGTGGTATGGTTTTACTTCACTTATTTACACTGTGTAAGTGTTTGGTGCTGACCTATTTGATGTTGCACTGTTGAGGTGCATACTTTTCCTTAAGGCTGACCTAATTAAGATTGTTTTAGGTCATGATTGGTATAAATACAAGGCGAGTTGTTGTGTGGATTATATAGAGAATGTGTGTGATGTGAAAGATATGAAAGTGATCAATTGCAGTGAGCTGAGTGTGAGCTTCAATGCATATGACTCCTAGATGCAATGAGTAGAAGGTGTCTACATTTTAGTTTGTTGAATGAGTTGTTTTTGTTTTAATGGAACTATATCTTCAGCATAAGAGGGATGCATTGTTAGTTTATGGTGGGTTAGGTAGTTTCTGAGGTCTCAGGGAAGGATGGTTGTTTGGAGTACCCTACTTCAGACTTTGGTTTTTCTATCCTGAAACTTAAGGCTTTTGGTGTGGGGAAGTGTGTTGTTGGTCAAAAAAATACTATGGGGCTAGAGGACAACCCCATCTTTTGATGGTTGAACTTGTTTGGTTCCAATCCAAAAGGGAAAAGTGTGTCTTCCTATGACCAATTGGTCTCTTCGATGGAAACAAGGGAAGTCATTCTCTCTATTCCAAACTCTATTGTTTAGAAAAGCATTTCCCTAATGAATTTCTCCTTGGTTGGGAAGTTTCTAGGACCAAGACCAAACATTGATGTGGTGCACTCTTGGGCTAAAAAGAAATAGTTTCTGAAAGGTCAAGTGGAGGTAGCAGATATTGAAAAAGGTTTTTCTCATTATCCTCCTGTAAAGAAGACATGCGGTTGGTTTTTTCTAAAGGTCTATGGACTATTAGGAGATCAACCTTGATTTTACATCCTTGGGAATCAAGTATGGATCTATAAAAAAAAAAATCTTCAACTCTGCTCTAGTTTGGGTTAGACTCATAGGATTGCCTTTGGAATACTAGGATGAAGATGTTTTTAAATGTATTGCTAGTTCTTTTAGGCATCTTGTTACTATTGATGACGTGATTGTTTCAAGGAGGTTGGTGTATGCCAGAATATGTGTTATGGTGGACCATAAGGAAAACTTGCCTGATTTTGTCCTATTAAAGTCCAAGTTAGGTAGTTGGAAGCAGTAAATTGAATTTGAATATTTTCCCTTTACCTATTTCAATTATGAAAAATCGGGGCACTAGGCGAAAAACTATCCATCCAAGGTTCAATATCCTTCCTCCAAGGTTTAGAAGGAAAAAGGTGAGAAGGAGAAGGCATCTCAATCATCCCCATAATTTTTGGCAGAGGATGTTGACCATCTTGACAAGGTTCCCCTCTCTTCATCACTAACTTAGGATATTGTGGAGGTCCAAGAAGATATTGGGTTGAGGAATTCTCTAGAGTTCAAGGGTGGTTTTTTTGAGCATCCTCTTTCGTCCCAGCCTAATGTTATTCATATTTCTTCCAAATATTTAGAAGACTTGGTCTATAAATAAGATACGATGGTCTTGGCTTATAATTGTAATGGATTTTTACCTCCTTTTCCTCCCACCTCTCCTTTAAGAAGTGTGTTAGCTAAAGAAGGATATAGGCCCCAAGATGTTTGTGGTTTGTTTGAAATTCCTTTGGTTAAAGAAGATGAGCCTTTCACTATTGTTTGAGATAGGAATAAGAAGAAAACTCTCCCTTCCTTCTCGGGTCAAAAAGGTGTGGTAATAAGAAGGAAAAAAGAAGACTGTGACTCTGATCACAAAGGGCATGGTAGGCCTTCTTCCCAGAATAATAGAGAGAGTGTGTGTGCGAGAAAGATATTTTTGAACGGGTTTAGAAAACCCTTTTTGATATGTTCTCAAAGGGCATAGCTTCTGCTTGCAAATTGTAACGCCCCGACTTAGTCACATTATACATAGAGCAAGTACAAAGTTAACAGAATTTTTTTTTTTTTAATTGTCTATACATATGTTATAAAGTTTCCAAGACGTTACATAAACTTAACAAGTTAACTAATCACATTGATAATCAATCAAAAGTACAAATTTGATTTCGTGTAAGATCCATTTTATAAAATTTAAATACAATTAAAATATCCCAAATGTTAATTTTACACAAAGCGAGATTTCAAAGAATCTCTATACATCAAAGGTGATACAACAATATACTCTTATACCAGAGATAAGTTTACAAAACATTAAGTGTTCAAAAGGGATCTGGTACAAAATCCACGAACAAGCTCTACATCCTCAGTCACGAACAAAATAGCAACTGAAATCTGCTGCGAGCTTAGGATCATCTGCAAGAAAATTATAAGATAGGTGTAGCACGGTTACCTCCCAACCACGTGGAACCCAAAGGTCCACTCCCTCCGTGCTAGGAGATACTGACAGGTCCACAAACATAGCAAACAGAACATCACGTTTACGGGGTTTACAATTCACTATACGACATAACGTTTACAATCAAAATGCATGAAATCACAGTATCAAGTCACATTATATCGAAATCTCAACAAAAGATACACCATCATGATATAGACTAAGAGAGTGTCATCGCATTGTCAGGATAGGTTACCCTGGTGAATCTTCCTAGACTACCGGCCCTCACCAAGAGTTACCCTGGCAGTCTCTACCGATTCCCGGCCTCTATGCAGACAAATGCGGCGTCGTTACATCTTTCAAGTGGACAAGATGGCGACTTGCCATTCCAGGCCTTCTCAGCCTTTTCTCAACCTAAACGAGCGTTAAGAAGTAGGCGAGGCATATCATTATCTGTTTTAATGTTTAGAACTACCCAACCCCTAAAATATTAGTTAGGTTATCACTTAATTAACATACCTACGTTAGGTTACCCAGACAATCACTATAGGATTTCGGCCCCTAACGCAAGCCACTCTCTCTACATCACGACTCAACATAAAATTATTCTAGGGGATGCTATCAAGCATAAAAATTGAAATAGAATGTTTACATCCTTCACTAGAGGCAAATCACAATCTCTAGTTTGTCACTTCGAAAACCACAAAACAATACGAAGCTATATTTCCCACGTACAACAGTTGTAATTTGAACAATATAATCAATACATCAAACACTTAACAACTCTTTTTTTTTTCTTTCTTAACTTTTAAAGAAATAAAGTAATCATCACTTGCATCAAGGATACTTTCGCAGCCAATAGTTTCACTTAATCATTCTCAGTGAAATTGCAATTTTCTAATAAATAAACTTTTTGAGAATGTCACAAATTTAAGTGCACCAAATTTACAATATAATTTTTTTTTTAACTTCTTTTAACGAAATAAAAAAAATCATTTCAAAGTTGTGTAAATACACTCTCAAATTGAGGTTTAATAAATTTCATTCAATAACGAGAATACTTTATATAGACTATAAATGTTATTATTTTACAAACACTTTCAAATATAGTTTTTTTTTTTTTAAATACTATATTATTATAACAACATAAATACTTTGTATAATGGAATTCTTTACTTAAAAATTATATGATATAATATAAATTCCAACTTAAGATACTATAGGCTTAAATCCAACTAATATTTTTGCTTGTTCTTTTAGAAGAATCTGCCATCGTAATTTTTATTATAATGACTCGAACCTAAGTCAAAGTTTAACACTAGTTTCGTGCTTCCACTGGTAGAATAAACAACGTGTACACTGTTTCAGGGATTTCTTTCCATGCAAAAGATATTTTCTTCTAAATTTTAACGGTGAAAGGATCGGATTAGCTCACCTCTGATGGTCATCTATATTTACACAGCATGCATAAAATTTACGGATAGACAAGCAACAAAAAGGATCTCTCGCAGCTGTAGTTAAGTCCATTGTTAAAAAAAAAAAAACACAGAAATCTCAAGGCGGACTTATGCAGCGTACTCATCTCAGATTACAGATAGAAACTCAAAAGAATAAGAGGACAGATTATAACGGACGCCAGGTAAATAGTATCACAAGTAATAAAACACATAATTTTAATGAGCAGATTTATTATTTTAAAGAATAGCAATTATACATTCTTCTAAATAATCTGGTAATGCCTTAACCTAATTTTCAGGATTAAACAAAAACCCACGACTTAATAACAGGTACACGCGCCAAACACAAGGTAAATTGAAAATATCTTTAACAGAAAAAGAAACGTTGCACTCAATGTCAGATCAACAGAGATGAATTGGTATATAAAATACAGATTTGATGGAAAAATAAATTTGATGGAGAAAAAGATTTGATAGAACCATGCGCAATTTCAGGCAAGGTTTAACTGGTAGAAAAAGAAGAAATAAACTAATCCTCACTCCTTAACAAGAAAATCAATATTTAAACCAGCATAATCTGTTTATAAGGAGAAAAGTTTGTGCGCAAATCTGGTATTCCAAGAATAGTCTAATCTTAAAATAAATAAACCTATAGATTGAATTTTGTCAATAAAAGAATCTCAGAAAATGGAAAGGCGTGAAATTATGATCTCATTTAAATCTTCTATTCAAGTTTACACAGTAAATATCAACAGAAGAAGGTTGTGTGCGAATTTTACACAGGGATAACTGTAGTGCATAAGATTTGATTTTTCACCAAAACAAGAAAATCAATATTCAAGACAGGAAACAGAAATTCGCAAGAGGCTACGCACAGTTCAAAAGTATATATCATAATATAATCATTGATATAAGTTTTTAGGTTAAATGCTCACCTACAGGAGGACGAACAAGCCTTAGAACTAATCCCAAGTGACGGTGGAAGTATTTGATATAAATATATAAATAAAAATTGGTGCAGAATTATAATCATACATTCAGACAGAATTTTGTATATTTACAAACCCATTTCACAACCAGAAAAGATATGGCTTGAGTACAGCTTAGAAGAATGATTCATGATTTCTTAGCAGATTAATTTGTTTGTAATTTCACTGAAATTTATTTGCCTAATCTGATAATTCTTCTATTTTATTTTGCAGGTTTAGTAAAATGAATTTCTACAATAAATTTTCCAGAATTCAAACAGAAGAAAGAGAATTCGAGAAGAGAACCTGTAAAA
The DNA here is from genome assembly GCA_007258455.2 of Sequoia sempervirens. Classification (NCBI taxonomy): domain Eukaryota; kingdom Viridiplantae; phylum Streptophyta; class Pinopsida; order Cupressales; family Cupressaceae; genus Sequoia; species Sequoia sempervirens. The sequence continues at coordinate 1,067,064,409 of VDFB02281492.1, read as the reverse complement.
TCTTGAAAACTGATTGATAACGATCTTTCAAAACTTTTGTCAAACCCCAACCAAATCACTGGATTCCAATGAAGAAATTTGCAATGATTCCAGCTACCGAATTACGCTTCAAAGTCAAATCCTAAAGAAAACTCTTCTGAAACAATTCTATATTGAAATTTGCTTAAAAATTTCTGCCATCAAATTCTTCCCGTGAATGTGTGCACACCATTTTCCCCAAAATCTAAAACAAATATAAACTCATGCAATTCCACTTTTCATCACAAAACTTAACTGGCAATTCAATTTGCATTGAAAATAACTCCTTCAGTTCAACTAATCCTTCAAAATATCATAATAGACCTTTAACTATAATCAGAAATTCTTATCTCATCAAAAATATCTTATTTTAAAAATATCTTTTTCACACAATTCAATTTGCACAATTAAAACAACAATAATATTATTTTAATTAACACATTGCAAAGAATTAACTTTCACTAATAAATTAAACAGCATATGTAATTTAACTTAATAAATTAAATCACAAACGTTGACATAAACATTAATAAACATTTAATAAAATCGATATTAAATACGCAAACACAAAACAATATACATTTGAACATGACAAGACAAATTGGGCTACACAGGGAAACACAAAGATACTCGTTCGAAAACGAACGATGGTTAAAACGGACCTATCAATACCTCCGACAACATATTTATATTGGATTAGGGTACACTCAGACCTGACAAGCAGGTGGAGCTGTTACCCGGTACCTGTGTCTGCAGGAAAACATCAAGGTTAAAAACATGTATATATATAATCTCATGTTAGAAAACACGCCGTGAATAAGAATTGCAGCGTAGCAGGGTACTCACGAATGAGTAATGCTACACTGTCTTATCCATCGACACAAACGAGCAAGATCAATCATATCAACATGATAACATAAGCAATAATCATAACCAACAAGCTCTATCATGAATGAAACTATCACAGTATCATCGAACCAACATAATCCAAATAACCAGGATGTCAATGTATCATCCGCACAATCAAAACAACATAGTATCTAGAATCTCCTCTGAAAAGAATCAACATAGTATCAAAGTAATCTAACAAGCAAAATCAAATCTAACAGAATGTCTAAACTGGAGGGTCACTACACAAATGAAGATAATCTCATGAAATTTCAAGGGTTTAAGCCATTTTCATAGGAATGACCTCTTGAGAAACATCATCCAAGATCATATACCAAATATCCTGCTAATTCAAGAGACAAAAATACAATGTGAAAATATTGAGAAGTTTAAACGTTGTTTGTTTAAAGATTGTGGCTTTCATGGCTTCAATTTGAATGAGGCTTCAAGTGGTATTGCAACATTCTAGAACACTAGGATAGTTAGAGGTATCATGCTAAGTATTGAATCTAATCATATTGAGATGTAGTTCTTCCATCAGAAGGATGATTTTGCTGAACACCCTAAATACTAAGAGGGGGGGTGAATCAATATTCATTGAAATTCATTAACTTCATCAACTTAAATATCCATTCAATGCATCACATTAACTTGTAGTAATAGAAAGGAACATAGAAAGTATGCATCACATCAAAGAACACAAGAATACCATATTTTACTTGGAAAACCCAAAAATGGAAAAACCACGGTGAGGATTAGCTCACAATATATTATAACTAGTTATAAGATATTATAGAATGGCTCACTACGAGGTGGACTCACTATTCAGAGGACTCACTATCCAAAGAATAGAAGAAATGGCTCATTGCAAGGATATAAAAGAGGGTGGATCACTGCTAGAGATTTGAAATGATACAATGTATCTACAATATGTTGAAGACAATTCTAATTAAACTCTATAAACTAATCTAGCATACTTCATGCGTCACTTATCAAACTCTTCACACTTTTATCTACTTCATAGCTCACACACACCCTTAATTATTTTTCATCACACATCTTATACCACACTTCACACAAGGAATTAACCTTGTATATCTATCGCTTCCAACACAAACATAAATTAGGTTGCCCTAATTGATGTATCGTGCATCCTTATAACTTTTTGGCTCAAGACTCAACCAAACAGGCCTCACAAGATAAACCAAAATGTATGACACATCAAAATAGGTTGGCATGACCTATATTACTCTCATAAGTCTGATCCATGTTGACTTTATCTTTGTGCATATTTGTCCTTGATGTCAAAATTGATAATATGGCACTTTGGTCTTGGCATATTCATTGGTTCAGTTCTGGCACTTTGGTATTATGACTCATGGCATTTTGGTATTGACATTGTGATACTTGATTCAGTCTTGGCTTACTCTTGATCTATTCTTTTTTTGGCATTCAGTATGGCTTTGGCATATTCAATGATTATCTTGTGGATCAGTTTGATCATAATTCTATGTTTGACATTGGCACTTTTGGTTTTGGCATTCAGTTTCACACTCAAAGTTGCAACATTATGATGTTTGTTTACATTCAGATTTGATATTTTGTGGTAATGATGTTTGGAGCTTCATGTGTAGACAACAGTTTCACTTGGTTCTATGGTGAATTTAGTTCTGACATGGCACATACAGGTTATGACATTGCAGTGGGGAGATTCATTTCAGGTGATATCATTTTATGGTACTTGGTGATATGGTTTCAGTTGATGTTTATCACATTGATCTTGGCATGGTTTTTTTTTTTGTGATCATCATCTTATATGATATTGAGGCTATGATTATTTTTTTTTTTTTAAAGATTATTAAAAGCCTCTATAATAAAAGGATCGGGCTTACCATATGACATATAGTTCATATTATTTTTATTAGTATCGGCCTTTGTTAAAGTTTAAAGTCATCCTATATATGACTATTGGCTTTTTCATTCATTTAAGTCTTTGTAAAAAAGACCATCGGGCTCCTATTACTCTATTTCATTGTCAGCTTTCATTGGAATGTTATTATTTATTTTGAAGACTTTAGTCTTCACCGTGCATGTTGACATACTCATTAGAGTTTGATTCTTAAAGAGGCTTATCAGGTTTCTTTGACGACACCATGATGGCTTGACAGATATGATAACTCACGTGGATGTGAGTTGGTAGTGACTAGATTTTCATTAAATTCATTATTTTGTCGGTGGTAAAATGGATTTGAAAATGATTGTGTTTGGGCTCATGGATTTCAAATGTTTATTGATTATGATTTGGTACTCGATGAAAAGAAGACTAGGGTAAACAAATGAAAGTTTAATTTCTGCATAATAAACTCGAACCCTAGCACCGCCATGTTGAAATTTCAGTTTGAGCAAGCTTGTTGTGGTATTTTGACCTGATTTTCAGTTATGTTGGTCTTTGATGAATAGCAAGAAAAATGGTGGTCTTCACTTGATCTGGAAGCGGAGGTTTGGGCAGTTTTCATGAAGATCTTCAGGGATTTTATTTGCAAGTTAAACCCACCATGACAAAGGTAATATCTATACATTGCCTTGATCTTTCGAAGGTAAATTTGGTAAATGGAAAAGTAAAAATAAAAAAATGACTTTGGTTTAGTTTCGAACATATTTCTCTTACTTTGTTTTTGCAATGAAAAAGCTTAAAGTTATAGAGTAAAAATGAAAGAAGAATTACTTCATTTCTAGTTATTGTTTTCAGGTTTGAAAAAGTTGGTTGGTTAACAATCAGGGTTTCATTGTTAAGAAATGATTAATCAAAGATTCTTCATTTATTCCTTTTTGGAATCCATTTTAGGTTTTTTTTGTTGAATAAATATATGGATGTAAGCCATTTCTCGGTGGTGAGAATTTGTATGGTTGAGAATGAGAGTTCTTGAGCATAGAATAGATTGTTATTATAGTGATATCATTTGTATTTGAAATGGGTAAAGAGAGTTTAAAAGGTTTATATCTCTGATTTTATTACAGAGATTTTAGTGGGCATTATTAAAAATCATGTATTATCTTTTGAGACTTTGAAAAACAGAGGAGTTGGCGCTCCTGTGAAATTGGTGCTTCTAACTTGAAGTGGGTGCTTCAGTTTGTTATTGGAGTTGGTGCTCCACATTGTTATTGGAGTTGGTGCTCCTAAATTTTTATAGAGTTGGTGCTTTGAAAAATATTGTAATCAATTTGGATTTAAGCTTGCAAGGCATTTTGGAGTGGTTTTTCTACCCCAAGAGGGTTTTCCACTAAGCAAAAATTTGTCTCTCTTTTTTGGTTGTGTCTATCTTGCATAATCTTTCTTTTAGTTATTTGTAAAGTTTTTCATGCAATGCTTTGATACTTTTCACAGTTTCAAGTTGTTGTCAAGATCATAATTCATTTGCGCATGTTCAATGTGTGAAACTCTGTCATAAGTGAGTCTGTTGTTTTGTGCAAAAGAAAGCATCAAAAATTGTTCATTTAGTACTATATGAACAATGTATAATATGATTTGATATGCATTTTTATAGTTGATTATCATTAAAACAGTCATTCAAAACTCTATGTTTACATTTCACTTATAATGTCACCATTGTTTAAGATTAAAACAGGTTTAAATCTGCATTTCAAGTTATAAAAGTTTTAAATATACTACTTTGATTCACCCCCCCTCTCAGAGTAATTCCACTTCTAACAATCCATACATCCTTTAATTCCACATAACCTCAAACCCTTTAGGTCGACACTACTGGTGAAGAAAAAATGGAATGAACCAACTATTCATCCACATTTCAAAATGCATACCTCCAAAGCACTTACCACATGGAAAACAGATGCTTCAAAAATCTGTAAACACTCCCTCAAAACTGCATACCATAATAATCATTCACGATGGAATGCAGAGCATTCCAATTAGGTACCCTGTCACTACAATTTTTTCATATCCAGAGCGATACTCTATCAATTAAAAATTCAACTATGAAGGGCTTCAAGATGTGAAACCTTGTATTCTTATTCCTCCATCACGTACCAAAATTACCTCAGAACCGTATAAAGATATTCTTCATAGTGGAGCAATGTAGACCTCAAAAATGGTTCACTATACACTGGAAACTATACTCTGGGACTTAGGAAATTCTACAAACATTTGGTTTGTTTCGGATCAACAAAATTGCATCTATATAATGGGTTGCCATCATTACATTCAATCATGCTCATCAAACATCAACAATACATCAATTTTGGCATCACTACAATGTTGACATCAATGACAACACCATAGTAACATCATTTTCCATACATCCACCAATCTTCTCAATGACAAAAAAATTCCAACTGATTCTTCTTGGGTTATATCTAATGTATATGCTCCTAATAAAAAAAGCTAGAAAAATATTATGGGACATCCTCAGGTCTTTAGGATCCTCTTTTATGCACTCATTTTGGTTAGTCAGATTTCAATATGCTTTTGAATGATAATGAGAAAATGGGGGGTTCTCAAATTCCTATTAATAGTAGATCAAACTTAAGGGATTTTATTGATTCTAGTTCTCTAGTCAACCTTGACCTTCAGGGGGCTTCTTTTACTTGTTCAAATAGGAGGGTTGGCTATAACCTCATTCAGGTGAAGATGGATAGAGCTCTAGTCTCTGTGGATTGATTTCTAAAATACTCTTGCAGTCTCTCCACTCTAACAAGGTGTGGTTCAAACCATTTTCCCATTTCTCAATATGTGGATAGGTTAGGGAAAAATAAGCATCTTCCATTTATATTTGAATCTATGTGGATAAGACACCCTAATATTAAAGACTGTTTTAAGAAGTGGTGGCAGCTGAAAGTAGATGGAAGTGTCATGTTCAAAGTGGCAAAGAAATTATCTTATGTTAAACAAATGATCAAAAAATGAAACAAGGAATATTTTGGTCAAATATTCCATGATAAAAAATGAAGTGGTTCTTGATGAGGTTCAAAAGGATATTCATTCCAATGGTCTAAACTATGCTCTCCAATTAGAAGAAGATTCTCTTCTTTCTTGCCTTCATGAAATCTTTTCTAAAGAGGAAGAGTTCTATTTTGGGTCAAGACTGGGGGTCGTAATACCAAATTTTCCTCTTTAAAACATAAGGCTACCAACAAGATCAGTTCCATTGTAGCTAATAATTCATTTTTGGAAGATGAAGATGCTATTCAAAGTGCTACCTCAAATTACTATTTAAAGATATTGAAGGATGATTTGCATTTCAATCAAGAGTATGATAATAGGTTTTTGGAGTCTATCCCTATCCTTATTACTGAGGAGCAAAATTCTAAGCTCATCTTTATCCCTTCTATGGAGGAGATTAAATCAGCAGTTTTTTCTTTTGAGGGGAATAAAGCCCCTAGTCATGATGGGTTTCCATTCCCATTTTTTCATTCTTTTTGGGATATTGTGGTTAATGCTACTAAATATTTCTTTGACCTCAAAAAACTTCTTAAAAAGCTCAATTCTACTTTCCTTATCCTCATTTTGAAGGTTTTTGGTGTGAATTCTTTTGGTGATTTTAGATATATAAGTTTGTATAATTATATTTATAAAATATTTTCAAATATCTTAGTGGTTAGACTTTAAGTTGTTCTCCCTTCACTCATTTCCAAGTAGCAAAGTGATTTTGTTCATGGGTGTCAAATTCTTGACTCTATCATCACTATTCATGAATCAGTTCACTCCCTTTTGGTTAATAAAAAGGCTAGATTCTTGTTTAAGTTGGATTTGGTCAAATCTTATGACAAAATTAATTGAAGGTTTCTGCTCAGAGTGTTATCTTGCTTTTTCTTTTGTCAAAAATTTATGTAGTTCATTGAGAAATTGGTGTCGACTCCTTGATTTTTAAGGTTGGTTAATGGATCTCCCTCTCCATTCTTCCATAGCTCAAGGGGCCTACTCTAGGGGATTCAATTTCTCCTCTCCTTTTTATTCTAATGTCAAAAATTTTGGGAAGTGATGCAAGAGCATCCTTGGTTGTAAAGAAATCTTGCATTGAAAGGAAAGTAGAGTGTGAAATACACCTTCCTAATGCTAATCTTCAGGAGAGAGAAGCAAATAAACTATTTAAAACTTTGTAATTACAATTCATTTAAGATTTACATATAAGAATATAAGATAGAAACAATGAAACAATAACACAAAATTTAAGTGGGAAAACCCTTTTGACAAAAAACCCACACACTAAAGCAAAGATCTCTTATATTATAGTAAAAAAAATATTACTTACAAGTCACAGAGCTATGCTCGTATAGGTATTAATTCACAAAATAAACCCGACAACATTTGCTTACATTTGCTTCGATCATCACCCTATTCCAATGTGATATGGAATTACATACAAACTTCACAAGCGTTATAAGAAAAATTATCATAATAGACACTTCAACTTCTACAACCATCGAACAGTCATAACCGCAATCCTGTCGAGTCATTCTTAAATCATCATGGGGTTGCACTAATCTTCACCACACCGCAATACCATAAGATAACACTATAATGTATTCAATCACAACCCTTTCCAATTGACCATAGTAGGGTCACAAGGTTCTATATCGCCATACTGTCAACCCTCTCATCTGATCATCGCAGGTTTGTGGGTTAGTTCCTCACAATATCATAAGCCTCACGAAATAACTGTTGCAAGGTAGCGGGTAGTGACTATTCCCTACAATACCACAAGCTCCCCTATCTAACTATCGTGGGATAGTAGGTAATGATTAGGTGAACATTTACCGCCAACTCGCCAGCTCTAGTTTAGACTTCCACGATATTGTTGTGTAGAAGAATTTGAATCAGCTAAGTGTTTTCCTGATTTTAGAGAGCCTTAACCAGTAAGTTTGAGACACCATTTTCTTAACATGCATCAACCAAAAATAGTTCTTTTCTTGCATTGCAATCAGTAGCAGTTTCACTAGTTCATTCCGCATTTCACCGCATTATTGTTTCTCAACTCATGGCACCATATATAACATCTATACGGGGACACCTATCACATATCTAGATTTCAAATCATTTTCACTTGTCTATTAAAAGTTATCGTTCTCATAATTTCACTGTATTTTTCTAAATAGAGCATTGGGGACTACCTGGTTCAATTTCTTGGTGTGAACCTATTTCCTGAAGCGGAAAACCTAAATGAAATATCATTTTAGCATCTTGGGTTCATTGGGGACCTATCTTGGAGATCCACAAGTTACACCTTCTCGTGTGGAGCTATCTACTCATGTTTTGGGGCTAACCTTCATGTTCGATCTTTCATCGGGTTATTAACCCTTGTGGCCAATGTGGACATATTTGGGAGCTAGAGAAGCATATAAATATGGGTATTGTAATCATTTAGGGACATTTTAGGTAGTTAATCATCAACCATTAGCACACAGTTTAGTTCTTAGTCGTAGGTTCTGATTTTTGCAACAACCCTTCAGGGGAATGTAAGAAGGCCTATTGGCCAATTGTGTATTGTAAGCCTCTAAGGCAAGGCCTGTGATCCTGGATGCTTGACTGTATTTCCAATGTTGTATGTAAGAATTATATGTTAATGAACATTCTTGTTTACACATTAATCCTTTGTGTTAATTCCGCTATGTTGACTCTTTGTTGCATGGTCTAGACTATTCCTTCTAGAAGCTTCCTACCATGACTGCACCAAGAAGGAGCATTAGAAATTGGTGTCAGTGGGATCTTTGAGAGGTCTCAATCCCTCCTCTCTTTTCTCTCCTCTCTCGCATCAACAATTTTTTGATGATACATTAATCATGGGGGAATATTTTTTCAAGGAAGTTAAGATGATTAAAGAAATTTTGGAGGGTTATGAGAAAGCTTCAGGGAAACTAATTAGTCTTTCAAAGAGTGTGTTATTTTTTTGGTTTTGAATTATAATTTTGGAAATATCCTAGCTTCCTACTTGGGTCTTGTGTTGTGTGGGTCAAATATTCTTGAGTCCTTCTAGCTTAGCTTGTTGGACAGTTTTAATAGCAAATTAGCTAGTTGAAAAGGTTCCCTTCTCAGTAAAGTTGGAAAATTGCATCGTATTCTTTCCACTTTTTAGAGCTTACCTATTTACACCTTTAGTTTATTTAAGGTCCCAATGAAATTTGAGGAAAATTTTGAACAAATTATGAAGCGTTTCCTTTGGTTTGGTATTGAAGACAAAAATAGAATCTCTTTAGTGGCCTAAGATCAATTCTACAAGTTGAAAAACAAGGGAGGATTGGGTATTAGAAGAAATAGGAAGGTTAATTTGGCCCTTTTATCCAAAAATATTTGGTGTCTCCTTTGTGAAGATTTTGGTTGGGCTTCCTTGCTAAAGAATAAATATTTTTCGAGGTTCAAAAATCTTGGGATATTTTAAAGGTGGATAATCTTCCTGATGGGTCTTGCTTTTGGAAGAACATTATGCCAAGTAGAAAGGTTATTAAGGATGGTACTAGGAGGCTTCTTGGATATGGTAGACATATTATGTTCTGGGGGGATTTTTGATGTGACACTAGGCCACTCATTGAACATCAATGGGATCTCCCTCTTAAAAATTTGTGCTTAAGGCTCTTTGGCTATTGGGTGGTTGATTATATTCAAGATGGTAAATGGAAAAAAATACAAAGTGGGGATCCTTCCCTTGTGGAACTTTAGGCTTTCTTGTCTCGGATCTATATTCCTTCTCATCTTAAGGCTGATAGGTTTATTTGGTTTCCCAACTCTAATGAGCTATTTTCTATGGATTCATATTTTGGAAGGTTTTTGAATATGTCAAATCCATCTCCCTTTTGGAGTGGGTTGTGGAACAAAAAGTAACTCCCAAGATCAATATTTTTTTTAGCTTCTTGCATAGAACAAGGTTTTGACTTTGGAAAATATTTATAGAAGAGGATTTACCTTCCCTAATAGATGTGTCTTATGTGAGTGGGATGCTGAAAATGATTTCCTCATCTTCCTTGAATGTGATTTTTTGAGATATATTTGGGGAAGATTCTTTTCCCTCCAAAATCTTGGTTGGTTGTTTTCAAATTATTTTAAGGTTTTCGTGGACCAATGTGTATTCCCTTCATCTAATCCTTCCTTTCTAATGCTCTGGTCATTGATGGCTCCACACATAGCTTGGGGACTCTGGAAAGAGAGGAATGATCAGATGTTTAGAGATGTGAAGCTCAAGGAAGAGGTTGCAAATTCTTTAATATTCAAAGGGCTATTAAAGAGAATTTTAAAGTCAGGTCTTTGGATAGATCTTTAGATGCCCAAAATATAAATTAAAAGTGTATGATTCAATGGTTGCTATCAGATGGAACATGGTGTATAAATTATCCTTTCCTCTCAAATCCATTAATAATTATAGAGAAAGTGTTGAGTGGAGAAGACAACCACAAGGGTGGATAAAAATTATCTTTGATGGGGCAACAAAGGGGAATCCCTGGCCTTCTAGTTGTGCGGGGTGTTGAGAGATGAAAATGGTAGGCTCTTATAAGTGGTGGCACTCCCTTTGGTTACTTAAACCAATCACCTAGTTGAGGTCAAAGTAGTATTTAATGATATCAAATTGGCAATGGATAAAGGCTAGAGAAAGGTCCGGATAGAGGGGGACTCCCATAACACCATCAGATGTTTGCAAAATCAAAGCAAACCCAGCTGGACTATTGAAGCGATTATTCATGATTCTCTTTCTATGATTCACATATTTGAAGATGTTAGGATATCTCACATTTTTATGGAGGGGAACTCGTTGGTGGATTTTTTCACCAATGAGGGGGTTAGGCTAATGACTGCTAAATTTTGGAAAGGATATGAGTTAG
>VDFB02281492.1:1066988871-1067053581 GCA_007258455.2 Sequoia sempervirens | reverse complement strand
CATGCATCAGGAAATGTACCTGGGGATGCAGAGGCCACTAGTACTGGTGATATTTTAGCAGCATTTCCTAGATCTTCCTGTATTACTAGTATGGGAACATTGCTAGTCACACTTTTGGTGACTGAGGATTTCTTTCCCATAAAGATGGAGAAGGTCCTAGGTACTTTAAAATGTTTTAATTATTATTATATATAATCCAATTGAAATTTACTTATTGATTGCTCTTTTTAGACTATTGATCCCATGATCATTTTGTAGGAAATGATGTTTTTTATAAACATCTAAGTGATATTACAATGGAGCTCTTCGGGCCCACCATACGTACATGATGGAATGCCCAAAATCAAGATTTAAAAGATGAGCTCATTAATCGTTTAGTTGTGTTGTTCGGTGATAAAATATTCAACCGAACCAAGGTCCTTAAGAAAGCTGGTACCTATCTAAAGTATGTGAGGGACCAATATAGGTCACATTTAGAGAAGAACAAAAAGTATGAGCGTCCCCCCATGATTCAGAAGAGGGAGTGGAATGACCTGGTGTCCGATGGAAAGGAGAAGGCTGAAAAGAAAAAAAGGAAAGACACCACCGGGCCAAGGAAGGTATGTGATAATATCAAAAATGTAATTATATACTAATTAATCTTTCTTTTTACTTAATCTAACGTATTTCAAACTTTTCATAGGCTTCCCAACACATCGAAGGCAACAAAGGAAAGACTAGAAAAGCACGGGCACCACAAACTTGGCTCTGGTGGTTATATGAAATTAGCCGCACAAATTGTAAGTATCAATAAATGAAATATTGCATCCAAATTATAATAAATTGAATTTTTTTTTGGTTTTATCACACCATAGAAGCAAAATTCATGATCTTATGCAAAAATGTAGGGCTCTGAATTCAACAGAGTTCCCACAAAAGAGGACTTGAAGATTGCCTTCCAGCAAGGCTATGGAGCCGTGGCTGAACGCCTAAGAGTCTTGACTGGGCAAACACAATCTTCCATTGCATCTGACACGCAGGTAAATAAAATCAATAAAGTTTATTTAAAATTGAATACTTGTGCAATCTATTCAATATTAATTTCCACTATAAAGTAATTACATGCCTATTTGTTTTAAACATTCAAGCAATGATAATACTGCACATGACATTGGAATGTAGCCTGGTGATGGTGGAGCACAACGTGCAGATGAAGGTCATAGTGTGCATCCCGGTACTTTAGAGCAGGTAGAGTGTGATCAACATGTTGAGCATGATCCAGCTAGAGAAGATTAGGAATATGATGTAGCCCCATCAGGTAAAGAGGATCACTCTAAAGTTCTTTTAAACATATTTAATTGCAATTGGTGTATTAATTAATGTAACCTTTCGTGTTTCAACTTTAGAGCATGTAGAGCGCGATCAACGTGTTTAACATGATCAGGCTAGAGAAGATCAGGAACATGATGTGGCCCCATTAGGTAAAGAGGACCACCCTCATGTTCTCTTAAACATATTTAATCTCAATTGGTGTATTAATTAATGTAACCTTTCATGTTTCAACTGCAGATCAGGATTTAGAGGGTATTCGGCATGTTGAGCATGAGTCTATAACAAAAGTTTAGGAACATGATGTGGACCCATCAGGTAAAGAGAACCACTCTAATGTTCTTTTAATTAATTAAATACTTGTAACAATAATAATAAAACATATCAGTTTAAATTTCTTTCTTATTGCAGCAGACCCCCTTGCAACGATGTCCACATCATGAGTAGATGACTAGGCGTACATTAAGATCATGAGTAGAGGCCAGAACAACTAAAGGGGGGAAAAATATTGATTTAGAAAATGATACTCCACTTTAGCTTTATGTAGCTTTAAAAAAGAAACAAAAAAAAAAGTGATTGTAATCATATCATGACAACCATATTTTTGATAATATGGAAACCAAAGAATGAATATTATATGTTAATGAATGAATGTGAATATGTTAATTAATGAATGTTATATGTTATTAATGGATGAATGAATGATTAATATTATATGATTGGGCATGGGGAATTGAGAGTTATGTGATGGGGGGGAGGGGCCAAATGAACTTCCACCATCACGTGGTTGGCCCTGTTAAGTAGAGAATATTAAACTATTCTCAAAACAACGAGAAGCTCAATAAGGTAATGCACTTTTCAATATAAGAAATGCATCATTTGAAGCATCAAACCAATATGGAGTCTCAGAATATCACCGCGATGGTACATTTCAACCATTTTTTTAAATTGCATTGTTTCGTCGCAATTTCGATGAAACCCACCGACAAATCACAGAAAAGGTTCGACGAAGTTGCTATAGCTGCGATGAAGGTTTCGTCATAACTCCTTCCCATTGCATCACCATTTCAACGAACTTTTGGTGTTGTTTCAACGCTACTACTTGCCCATTTCGTCACAATTTCGATGCACTTTTCATGTTGTTTCGACGCTACTCCTTGCCCATTTCGTCGAAATGGCAACGAACGTCTGGTGTTTTTTTGACGCTACTCCTTGCCCATTTTGTCGAAATTGCAACGAACTTCTAGTGTAATTCGTTGGTGGATACATGTAGTTTTCATCGATATTCTGATGAAAGTCTGAGTCATTTTATGATACCGACAGCTGACGAATTGGTGCCATTATTTTGACATTTAATTCGTCGTCAGCCTTTCGACGAAAAAACAGTGACGAAAATATTTTCGTGATTTCGTCGCTTGTCCAACAAAGATTTTTCGAACGATCGACGAACGTTCGTCAGAAAATGGTGTCAAATTCAGTAGTGCTAATGTCTTCTATATTAATCCATACTATGTTGTACTATATCAAATGGTGAAATAGATATTTGAATGAATGGAATATATATTATTGATATATTATGATAAAAACCCTAAAATAAAGTACTTATAGGTTTGTACTATTTTAAGATATGGAGGTGTGGCTTCCATCCCACCATACTAGGACTACTATGTGTGGTGGCAATGACACTCATTCATACACAACCTTTATGTCACCTTGAAACTTGTCAATGTTGGTGTAATTAATTATTTAATTACACTTTTTTAAGTTTACTTAGGATATAAGATTCTTTCTAGAAGTCTTAGTTGGCTTTTCTAGAACTGATCTTATCTAGCTATTTTGCATGATTCCTAGGTAGTTAGTTTGTTAGTTGTCTCATGTCATAGGATTATGACATTTGTCAACATCATGTTCATTACTACATTTCAACCTTTCCTATAGAAGGAAGGTGATTGTACTCATATTTAATAGACTTCATACCTCATCATTTGATAGGTCTTAATATCAAGCAAGCTCATTTTCTTGCATACTCTCTTGTAGAAGGTTTTCATTGTTTTTGTAAGTGGTCTTGGATGTTGAGCTAATATCTTCAGCTCTTATAGTCAAATCCTCATGGGAGGCTAAAACATGAAAAGAATAATTTATTACATACATAAATAATTAATTAGTGTTCTTTTAATATCAATTGAAGGAGTTAAAAGGGAGAAAAGGAGACCATTTTGGATATAAAATATATTGAGAAGGATAATAATTAGTTTGAGAAGATTGGATAGAATTTTGGGAAATAAATTAAACTATTGAGTAAGGAATAATGTGTTTCAAAATAATGGTAGACTTATATAAACGGGTCTTTAAATAAGTTCATATCCTATTGAATCAAGATCATGGTATGAGCATCATTTATCTCTATATATAAGAGTAATAATAGAATTTATTTGAGTAATGGAAAATACTTAGGTATACCCTATTTTGTAAAATAGGGGGCTCAAACATTGATAATGTGAGCATTATAATAAAAATATCACTTCAACAAAGTGTGGTGGTTTATTCATTTTGATTACAACAAAGTAAAATGGGTCCTATTATGTTACAATGTTGTTGTAGTGAATATAAAGTAAACCCTATTGAGATAAACATGATTTGTCAATTAAAAGAAAGTTAAGATTTTTTTTTAGAAAGGTCTAATGTTTTTATTTCTTAGGGATTGTGTAGATATAGAAAGCAAGGCCTAGTTCTTGTTACTACTATACATGTTCTTAAAATACTCTAAATATTAATCTCAAAAAATATTCTTCTGGTTTTACATTAAAGTTATGATCACATAAGCCCTTGGAGTGTAGACCAAATGGTTAAGTCATTGAAAAGCATAGATAAGGGTCAAAGGTTTGAATACCTAGCTTCAAATTCTACATGATTAAAGGTAGTTGATGTGGTTGGTGGTTATAAGGGTCAAGTAATTAAGGCCTCACAAAGGGGGATCTAGTTAGAGTTGATTTATTTGTACAAAATAAATAGTCTTATTGTGTAAATTTGTAACATCCACATAAGGAAGTCTAAGAAATATTAGGATTTCTTACTATATATGATAGCGTCTATTGGTTTGTATTGAACATGCAAACTATCTCATAAATATGTTCTTACATTGGTAATGATTTTTCTATATGATATAAGGTTTTTGATTTCATGTGTTGGCATTAATAAAATCATGTCTCTATGAAACCATGTTAAGGTTTTAAGTAATTTTAATTCTAACAAAGGTATACATGATTAGTATGAATAAAAATTGTAAAATTATTTCCCTAGTGGGGTCACTAGTCCCCCTTGAATATTTATTTCTTGGATCAAGTGGTCAATCATTCTTTATAAAATATCATATTGTTCAAGTTAGTTTTATTTTTTATACATGTTATGATGTATGGGTTTAACACACCAACTTAGGAAAGATGAGCATTTGGTCTACCTCTCCTAAAAGGAAATAAAAATATGCCCAATCTCTATATCACCAATTCTTGGCTATACTAGGATAATTCAAATGCTAATCCATGAAGAAGAATGATAAGGAAGATAATTTATACTAAGGAAGATAAGAAGGTTCAATAATCTCACTCCATGAAGAAGAATGAAATCAACCACCATATCTTAGTGCATATTAAGTACACCAAATCTCCATAGTCCTCAAATATTTTCCATGAAACATTAAATAGGAATGCTTAGGTTGACCACATAAAGTATGAACATCACAATCAAAAAATACTAATGATATAAAGCACTAAAATAAATTCATCAAATACTCGACTACATTACAAAAATGAAATTAGAACAACATAGAACATGTTTAGCCCCTGTTTATGAGAAGTTTTAGGTTCATTCATCACATAATCATAGAGTGGATGTGAGATGGATCCCTCTAGATGAAGGCTAACATAACTTGAATTTTGACGAGGTAGCTAAAGGAAATCCTAGCCTATCTAATGTTGGGTGCATTATTAGAGATCACTTGAGGTTTGTGGTTGTGTCCAAGGCTATAAAATTACTTGTAGGAACCAATAGTTCAAGGAAGACATTCAAACCCTCATACTAGGTCTTCATATTGGTGAATTGAAAGGAACAAAAAACTAGCGATAGAGGGGGAATCCCAAGTTGTCATTAATTCCACTAGGAACATGCAAAAATGGAAGTTGTGTTGGAGGATAAAAAAAATTAAGGTTATGTTGGGCTTATTTAAGAAAGAAATTTTCAAAATCAGCCACATGTTTAGGGAAGCCAACATAGATTTGGACACCTTGGAAAATGCACTAGTCTCCTTGCAAAAGTTAGATCTCCTTAATTTTAGCATGGAGGAAAGATGTATGTTAGATAATTAGGACTAATCATTTTTTTGCATGATGTGGTTAGGAATTTATTTCTTAGGTGATGTGAATATTATGGCTCATAGGAAATATAGGCTTGGTGGCATTAAGAGATGGAACATTGATGGTAGAATCATGTCAAAGTAGGGTTTTGTGTAGATTTTTATCATTCTAGTTGTTGGTATGTGGTTACTGATCATGCTATACTATACACCCCGACATGTATCCTTGCTAGGGTCCGGGGGCAGCAGCCCTCAAGAAAAATTTCCCCCCTACTTTTTCGTGTCGTCACCAAAAAAGGAAAAATCAATGAAAAAGGGAAAAAACCGACTTTATAGAACACTAATTTGGAAGCTTCTAAGCTTGTTAAAAAGGGGTTCGGATGTGGGTTACAGTATGATGAAAAACACGATTATTTGCAAGATTGTAATAGGTTTTTTGCACTGGTTAATAAAATCATTGGATGGTTGTGGTTTGGTAGATATATCCCGGATTGGGTGAACCACGTTAAATTCTTTGTGTTATAATTTTTTCTATGTGTGTTTTAGTTCTCTGTTTATTACTTAAATCTGCATTTAATTGTTAGATATCTGCCTTTCTAACCCTAACAAGTTAGTATGAGTCCTTTTTGGGGTTTCAAGATGAATGTGATAATGTTCTTGCAAGATAATTAAGCACAAATTGCATTTAGAGGGTTGATGACCAATAATAAGATAAAAAATATTTTTAAATCCAAGTCTACCATTGTGTTGCACAATATTCAAATAGTTTTTGGAGATGTTTTTCTTAGTACAAAAAAGTAGAGATCAAGTAAATTTTTTATATCTTATCAATATTTTTTACAATCATGTTGATCTTAGACTTGAAGGAGGAGAAGGAAATCATCATGGTTGTCATGGAGGCTCTAGTTTACTTGAAATAGTGGGGTGGTATATTGGAGATTCTCAATAGGGAAGTGGTGGGTCTAGGTTTCCCAATTATAATCATATTTAGCATATCATGGTTCATCCACATAATGGACCTTGGGATCCCTTTGTTGTGGAGATAGTTATTCACAATGCAAGGGATATGAGGAAGAAAGATACTTGGGGTCTCAGCTTTCTAAAAGTGGTGGTTGGCACCTCAACAGAGACAATGGTTGATTGGTCCTTTGCCTTTGTCGAAGATGAAATAGTGAAGATGGATATGATTTCTGGGTTGAGTGGTTCTACAACTATTTGATTGGATGATGCAATATTTGGTTATCAATTTTCATATTTTTCTCAATTTGTTGAATGTATAGGGTATACTTTAAACAATGTAATAACAATATGAATTTAGTTTATATCATTCTCCCCTAATGGGACTTTTGTATGTGGCCCTCCTCTAAAGAAACCTATTCATAAAATTTGATGAACGTTGTTTAATGGAACATGATTGGACATAGGAAAAATTGAATTACCAAAAAAAAACATAGATCATGTTTAGACAACCAATAAAAAATCTAAAAAAATTGCATTAAGAATCTAGTTTCCAACATTTTTCGATGTATAATTTTTGGTCTTAAACAAACTCCTAGCCAAAATATATTATTTTTATACTCCATAGGTGGTTGAAATAACTAAATAAAGTTCATAATCCCAAGGTTAAATTACATAGTTTTAAGGTAGAAAATTTCCCAATTTAAAAATAAATAAATAAAAAATCAAATTCATGTGGCTAATGAGAGTGTTAAAAGCAACAATCCCTATATTTCACTTTTTCTTATATAGGACCCTTAATAGATTTTCCTTTGTTCACATATTAATAAAACCTAGCACATTCTCACATGTTAGGCCTAGTGTAGTTCTTCCTTAGCTCATGCTCAAAATAAGATCCTAACAAAACTACACATTTTTTTATGTATGTCCCCTTATTGATCTTTTATATAGTGGTTTCAATGCAAGTGATCCACATTATTTTGTGTCTTAATTTTTTGAAATCCTTCTCTCTATTTAGAATTAGTGAGAATACAATTAAACTTGGAAAATTTGGAAAAGCAAATTCTCATTATGTTGAAATAAATATTTCATTCACTTTATTTCTTTAGAAAACACCTATAATACATAGACACATTTCTACATACAATAGATATCTATCTAAGGTAGTTATGTCAACACTCACAAAGTCATACAATGATGAAAAAATATACCATCAAATTTCTTTGAAAGTTCATAAGCACAAATTAGATTTGAATCCATATACTAGATTAAATTCCTATTCAATGCTTATAATATATTGTTAGTAATACATATATTCCTTGTTCATGCTTCATTCTCATATGCATAGCCTTAGTATTAATATTAAATCTCACATAGCTCATAAGTCAAATATTTTAGTACAAATTTGCAGGATAAAATTCTATAAGTACATGCTCTTCTTAAATTTCTTAAAGTACTCAACCAAAAAATAAGACACATAAAGAGAAATTTCTTCAAAAATTCTTATAGATGAGTAAAAGAAATTATAAATGTATTGTAAATGGCCTATCATGGGCCTACAAATATATTTGATTAATAGCTAGATTGTCAAGTTAAATCACATGAATAAGTTTTGTCCCACATACCATAGAAGGTTAAATGTCAATCATGTGGTAAATGATGTGATGTGAGAGAGAAAGATGCCATAGACCATGTGTAGTGATAAAATAGAACTAATCAACCTTAATTTCATGTTAGGGGTGTTGGGGTTTTTTCATGTTTTAGACATATAATCTACTCTAGAAACCCTCCTACAAATAAAGCCTCTAGGGCAATTCAAACTCTATATATGTAAGTATAGAATTTGTGATCAAATAGACCAAGGACAAGATTGATACATGCAAGAAAGATCTTCTCTCCTTCTTCTTTGATCTCTTCAAGGATTGCGGGGAATTCTATTATAAATCCCTCAAAGGATCAAGCAATAATAAGTTTTCATTAGAATAAAATATTATTTAAGTTGCCTAATATGACTAATAATTCTAAAATTATCTACTAATTAATCCAAGACTTTATGAAATAAGTATAAACCAAATTTATCTCACTAACCTAAGTCATACTGGTCATTAGCAAAAAGAAACATTAAATAATGCAAAAAAATGATCCATAAATTTATAAGAAAGAAGGAAACACATGATTATTTCTACCACTTCATCATCCAAATATAAAAGCATGACTAGAATGTCAACAATTCAAATAGAAACAACCATGAGAGTACACATAATCAATAGAGTTACAAAACATCAGAAAGGACTAAAGACAACAATAGTCTAGAAGGACATTACTTCTAGCAGCACTTCTAGTTGCTACTAACTTCATGCTATTCTATATCACGAGTCCTTATTGGTAGATTAGCCAAATCTTCTGAATCCACATCCTTCACAACTAGTTCATTTGGTTCTATTAGTTGACTCCTTATCGTCCTTTATTTTTATTTTTCAATATTATGCATCTCCATATATTCCTTCAGGGTAGCTAGCTCCTCTTGGTTCAAAATTTTTCTCCCTTGGGTGAAGAATTGTACTCTCTTAATCTCTTTTTTTTAGACAATCGTTAGTACTTCTTGAAGAAAAAACATGAACTTGCCTTTAAGGATTTCTATTATCATAGTTACTTGTAATAAGATATTTAAAAAGGTGAGTTCAAAATAAAACTCAATAAGGAACCTTCTTTTTCCTTGGAAGACCTCCTCATTTCTCTTTTTCCATATAAGTTCCATAAAATATCATTCATACGAATAAGATAAAAGTTGTTAATCTAAAAAAATTAAAATTCACATACCCAAAATTGACTTCATACCATGTGAAACCATATTTCTTTTTTTTTTTTAAGCAAAAGAAGACTAGCCATTGTAATATATTAATTTTAATTAGAATGTCCATAAACTGAACTCAATGGGCATATCGGGAGGAAAGAATCTGAAAGAAAACCTTCGGTTATAGCCCTTAAGAGAAAAAAATTACATAATTTGAGTATAAAACTCAAATATATACAACCGAACTTGTAAATGATACTATATGCTACAATATATCCACCTAATATATTAGCATTTACAATTTTATACTACCATATTTACATTTTTTCCAAACTTCCATCTCCCTATTACATCACATATACATCCTCATTTGTATAAAGATATCCATGATCTTTCACAAGCTGCCTAACTTCATCATAGCTTTCAAAAAACCAGCCAAAAAAGTGAAACAAAATTTTACCATATTACAACTAACTCACTTATTCTTCAATCTGCATTTGTTCAACTGAATTCTCCCCTTGCTCACCTTGGTCTTCTTCAGAATTTATAGCAACATTCATATCTGAAACTTCTGGTATTGGTTGATTATGGTACATATTTTGCACCCCTAAATTCACCCCTTGCATTGTTGGTTGATGTTGTAAACCTGAAGATGTTGCATGAATACAATTATGATAAAGTAGAAAAGAAACATAATGATACTTGTTGTGCATGTTTTTCACACATGCCCCACCGTAGGCAGGGACCCCCTTTTTTTTTGCTCTCGACAAGCTGCTTTGCTCCTATCTTGTTTTGTGTGCCCCATTTTCCAGGCCCAAATTGGTCATGTGCCTTCAAACGATCAAGTCCCCCTACCCAAATTCACCTACTTAGGGTATTCAAATCTGCGGAGAAATGAAGTCCCCTGTCCCTTTTCTGCCCATTGTCTTGTTTCTGCTGACTTGGTGCCTGATCGCTCGATTCGCTTTTTTCTATATTTTTGACTTTGGGGAAAAAAATTTGGTGAATTTGGGATGTGTTTGAGGTGCCTAAGTGAACTGCCAAAGTTTCGTCAATGTTCCGTTAAGTTTCGGTGGTTTCAGAACTTTCCCTTCAGAACTCCCTTCCTCTTTAGCTGTTTTGGAAACATCTGTGGACCCCTGCCGGTCTGGTTTCCACAATTTTGACTTTGGGGATAACGTTTTGGTGGATTTGGGATGTGTTTGAGGTGCCTAAGTGAACTGCCAAGGTTTCGTCAATGTTCTATTAAGTTTCAGTGGTTTTAAAACTTTGTCCCCCTTTGGCTATTTTGGAACATCCGTGGAGCCCTGGTGACCCAGCCTCCGGGACCCAGCCCCTCCGTGGCCGTTTCTGGGACTCCGTCCCTCTGTGGCCATTTTGGAACATTCGTGGAGCCTTGACAACCCAGCCTTTGGGACCCAGCCCCTCCGTGGCCGTTTTGGAACATCCATGTAGCCCCGACGACCCGGGGACACCTGGCCCCTCCCATTTTGGAACATCCGTGGAGCCTGGGTGGCCTCCAGACCCTTTGTCCTGGGACTCCGTCCCTCCGTGGCCATTTTGGAACATCTGTGGAGCCCCGACGACCCGGCCTTCGAGACCCGGCCCCTCCATGGCCGTTTTTGGGACTTCGTCCCTCCATGGCCATTTTGGAACATCCATGGAGCCCTGGCGACCCGGCCTCCGGGACCTGGCCCCTTCATGGCCATTTTGGAACATTCGTGGAGCCCCGGTGACCTAGCCTATGGGACCCAGCCCTTCCCTGGCTATTTCCGGGACTCTGTCTCTCTGTGGCCGTTTTGAGCTTCCACTTTTTTCAAATGGGTCCAATCTTGAGGAATTTTTTCTGGGCACTCTTCCTTCCCCTTTTCCCATGCGCTATAATTGAAAAATCTTTTTTTTACTAAGTTTTGTGAGATCCGGGAACTTCCCTTCTGGTTTGCTGTCCCTTGTTCGATGCCCGCCCCCTTGGGCCTGCATTAATGTTTATGGTCCAAATGAGCTCCAAATATGAATATTATGAACTTTTGATGATGAATGGATGGATCTAACAAGGATTTTGCAAGATTTGACTAACGTTTTTGTTGATTTGTGTATGAAAGCACTTACCACACTTCATGTATGTAGGATTCAAGAAGCCTACTGTGGGTTCGTCAAGGAGACCCATTGAGAAAGATGAACAAGGAAAGCACATCACTCCTATCACCATTCATTTCATGTTCGCCTCTCCCCCTCGCACCCACCAACAGGGTCAGTGTTAGAAGAAGGCCTGTGCCAAGGGGGTCAAGGAAAAAAATGCAAGGGGGTGGTCTTGAAGAAGGCATGAAGGAGCTGTCCTACTTTTCACCAGATGATGATGAGTTGTCTGCCCAAATCAGAGGCAACCAATCAATTGATGCCAATCATCGGCGAACTCATTTGATCCAAGGAAGAACACTGCAAACACATCAAGTAAGAGGGAAACTTTCAGGTAGTGTCTGCTACAGTGAAAAGGGAAATCAACTAAATGACAAAATTGCTATAGTGACTGGCACTAGATGACAAAATAGAGAAAAGATAGGGAATGCATTTTTAATTGTTGAATATTGTGGGGTAGGTGAAACCCTATTGTAAACAAATCTGGGTCATTCATTGCAAATTGATCCTAGCCATTCATTTGGGCTTTGGAAAACTATAAATAGGGGCTTGCCCCTCATTTGTAAGGGTTGGAGAACTGATGTAAAGACATTCTGCAACAATAGAAAGCAACATTGCATGATTTATGGGTGTTCCTTTTGAGTTTGCTCTTTATGTATGCATGGTTTGACTTCCATAGTAGTTTTAGTTGTAGATTCTTGAATGGAGGTGATAATGGAAATTGTTGTTATGGTATTTGATGAACTTTTAGCCCATACTTTTAGCACTTGTTGATGACAAACTGTTGTGTAAAGTTAGCCTAGGCTTCTTGATTTCAATGTTACAACTTAGTTCAATCGCATGTGCATGATGTGCATATGCAATTTGAAAATCCGCAGTCCTTAGAAGATTGCACTAGTTTTGTGCAATTGTAGGTTTCTCTTGGCGAAGCAAAACCCAGTTTAGGGAGTTTTTCTACTGTAGTAGCCTCCATGATCACTGTTCATTTGTAGTTTCAGATCCAGGAACTTTCTCTCTTCCCTGCCCTTTTTCCTTTTTTTTAATAAGTACCTTGGGAAAGGTTCATTGCACATTGTAAAGCTAAATCCAATGATAAAAATGGAGTTCAAGACTATTGTTTGAACCTACATCAAATGCACAACAACTTCTCCATCTTAGGAACTCCATTTCAAGACCCAACTTCCCATGCTTTGTAACTCATCCGTAAGTCCGCCTTGTGATTCCAACAAATCACATCAAACAACTAAGATATTCCAAGCACTGTCAAGACCTGACATTAGAGACCTTGGGATAGTGTTATGCAATTTTATTGTGGAAGATTGTCTTTCAAGAGAGGTAGTGCACCTACACACTGGCTATGTTGAGAAGTGCATAAAAAACACATCAACAATACTTTTCTCTAAAACAGTTTGACATTTTTGATCCCACATGTATATTATATCTTGCCAAAGCCCTGTTAAGATGAATAGGATCAGTCATCTCCAAAGACCTCTTGAAAGCATCATAAACATTAACAAAAGCTTTATTATGAGTCAAGAAATGTGGTGGAAAAAATTCCACCAACATAACCCTCCCCCATACCAAAAACATATTTTTTTGCACATTCTTCAAGAGCTTCATTCTAAAGAAACACTTCATGAACCATTTTTTCAGCAATTACCTTGACAGAATCTAAACACTGCAACATATCCAACAAGTTAGATATAAAAATTGACAGAATATTTGAAGGATAAACCAATCTCCTTGATTTAGGATGAAGAACTTCTTTCCCAACTACACTTTTGAGACATTTGTAATCACAAGGGCACCTGAGTTTAAAAACAATTTGCAACTGAGGTTCTTCTAACCTTCCAAAAAATGGTCGTTCCCATCTTTGCACTAGAAACCAAACTTTGTAATTCTTTGGTCGATAATCCATCATATTTAATCTTGTAATATTTTGCAGAGAAACTTATCAAGCAATAGTCAATCTACTATTTTCCAACAAAAACTGCTTTGGCCAAATAAATAGACAAGTTTAACTCATACTTTTCCTTAATCATGATGATTCTGAACTGCAAAAGTACAAAAATAAACTTTCCAAGCAGATTGACGACATTCAACACATGCTAAATATATTTCACACACTTTCATCGTATATGAGAGCAACTCTTAAAATTGCTAACCATATTAAAAAATAATTAGTATGTTTAAGAAATGATGGATGTTTAAGAAATGCTAACACCTGTATATTGTTCGCATGCTTGTGCAACCTATGAAAGGACTGAGAAGAGTAACCATGAGTACTACAATTTCAAGCTGGCAGATCAAATATTGCTAAAAGTACTAAAAATTACGAGCAAGCTTAATCACATTCTTAATCGTGTACCTTAACTAACAGCCTCAAAGCATACTTATATCCTTTCCAGATTTGATTCATGCGGAACTAATAGCTCAAAGTAATGTGTACCATACATTGCATACACATTACTTTCAAAAGGCCACCTCATTTGTACAAAACCATACTCTTCTTGAAGAAATCACTGTAACACATTTTGCTTACATCACCTTAATGATTTTTGATGATATCATCAGGTGATTTACTAACAGCAACATATAAAAGCTCCCAGCACCCACATACATAACTAGAAATTACACATGTGATAGTGGATCATTGTCATGTGTATAATTTATTTTACACTTTAGTTGCAAATTGGCATATATAACTACCAATTACCCATGTATTGATATAATACATGTGCAATTACTAGTTACATATGCATAAAAATTCATTCATTTTTCCATTTTTCCCCTTGATCAAACAAATTGAGCACATCTGTAACTGCCAGTTACATATATGACGCTATCTTTTAACAATACTTTGAGAGTTTGTCACATATAACAAATTTATCCATTCACAACTTATAACAAAGCCTGTCCAAGTATAAGTAACCACTCATATCAAAATTACATACTGAGACATTCAAAATTCTCCAATTTTGAATGCATGCCATCTTTATCATATTTATACCTTACTTAGCAAATTCTTTCTTCCTTTGCTAATAAAGTTTCTAATTGATGATGCATCTTACCCAAAGCAGCCACATGAACAACTTCATTATCTGATTGATCACACCCAAAGTTTGCCAAAAAATCTGCCACTCTATTTCCCTCTCTATATGTATGCAAAAGTTCATAATTTCCAATCTTATCAAGCAATGCCCAAATCTGCTTGACTATATATTCAAGCTTCCAATTCTGAAGCTTGTGCTCATGACATGCATTTATTAAGATTAGTGAATCACCTTCTATCTGAACCATAGGCAATTTGAAGCTTAAAACTAACTTCAAACCAAAATATAAAGCTTGAGCCTCAACTACATTATTAGTTCCTGGAAGCAATTTAAAAGATTTTTCACATAACACTAAGCCTTTATAATCACATATGACCACCCTAGCCCTAGATAAACCTGGATTTCCTCTCGATGCTCCATCTGAGTTCAACTTAAAAAACCCTATAGGAGGAGGAGACCAGACAATTAAATCTCTATTCACCTTTGGAACATGGTGATGAAGATTACCTTTAAATGGTAAAGATATTAAAGTCCATGAGGACATTAAACTTGAATCCCAAGCAGAGAAAAGAGATCCAACATGCTTAATTTTATACACATAAGCATTTACATTTTCAGAAATTGATCTTTCCAGTAGTATTAACATTTGTTCAATGTTCAATTTCTCTTTTCTAAAAATAATTCTATTCCTTGTCCACCAAATAGCCCATAAAACTAAAGAAGGTATAATACACTAAATACTTGCAAAAAATGATGTATTATGCAACTGTGTCCAAGAAGAGAATAAATTCCAAATAGTGTTAGGAAAAACTACTGACCAATTCATTTTTCCCAATACAAACAACCAACAAATTTTTTCAATTGAGCACAAAAGAAAAAGGTGATTTACACTTTCAAATTCCTGATTGCAAAGCACACATTTAAAGGGAGCTACTATATTTAATTTTACCAACTTGTCACTTGTTAGAATTTTATTTTGAATTGCAAGCCATGCAAAGCAACCTGCTTTTGGAAAAACTTTTGAATTCCAACAAAACTGATAAGCTCTTTTCTTTAACACTTGACAGGAAATTTGTGTGAGAGATTTATACCCCTCCTTAACAGTATAGCATCTCAAATGAGCATTAGAAAAAATTATTATATCCAGTTGAGATGAAAAATAAACTACCCTATCTTGTAGAATAGAAGAAATCTGAACTTTGTGATCCTCATCAATTGGCTCTTTTGAAAGTCTTTCCACTTGACTTTTCCAGACAATAAATCTACATTTTGAACATAATCTTTCACTTTAGAACCCCAAGCTTGGGATAAAAAATTTGTAGTGTTACCAAAATTATGATCAACTACTAGATTCTGATATCCATTCCAAGAATCTTTCCAAAACAAAGCATCATTGCTATCATTTACTTCCCAAGTTAGATGAGGCAAAATAACTTTCCTACATGAAATCAAAAAATTCCACATTGTAGAACCTGAAGGTGGATTTGAGACAGTAAATTTTTTGGAAGGACAATGACTATCTAAATATTTACACTACATAATGTGACACCATTTGAGTGTAGCTTTAGCAAACATTCGCCAAACCATTTTAGCTCCAAGAGCCAAATTTCGATCTAACAAGTTGTGTAGGCCTGCACCACCTTTTAATTTCTCAAGACACATTATCTCCAATGAAATGAGAGGAATTTTCTTTTTGTTATCCAAATTACTAGACCATAAGAATTTCCTGATCAACTTTTGAATTTGTGAGATGATAGATTTTGGAGCTCTTATAAAAGCCAGAAAGTAGTTAGGGATTGAAGATAATACTGATTTTACCAATAGTATTCTCCCTGATAAAGATAACCATCTACCTTTCCATGCCTGAATTCTAGATTGAATAGTTTGAATTATTTTTTGCCAATAATTAACTCTATTCTGTCCAAAAAAGAAAGGAATGTCTAAGTATTTACAAGGCAAATAAGAATGCTGAAAGCCAAAAATATTGACAATTCGATTTTCAATATTAGATTTGGTATTAAACACAAATTTTTGACTTCGCTACATTTACTTTTTGTTCTGAAATTGATGTATACTTTTCCAATAAAGATTTTATCTGCAAAGCTTCTCTTATAGTAGCTTTACCAAAAAGCAAAGTATCATCAGCAAAGAGAGAATGAGTCACTGAAATGTTAGTATTTGGAATATAAACCCTCTAAATTAAACCACACATATGAGATTTGACAAACAATCTACTCAAAGCTTCAGCCAGTATGATAAATAGAGATGGAGATAAGGGATCTCCTTGGCGAACCCCTTGGGTAGAACCAAAAAATCCCATAGCAGAACCGTTCAATAAAATAGAAAACTTAGAACCAAACAAGCAGGCCATTATCCATTTACACCACTTTGAAGAGAAATCAAACTTTAGTAACACCTACTACAAGAAATCCCAATCTACCCTATCATATGCCTTTTGCATATCAAGTTTAAGGATCATTACAGACAATTTATTTTCAACAATGGAATGCACAACAATTGCACCTTCTGCAGTTTCTCTCCCAGGAACAAAACCCCCTTGTTCCTCTGAAATAATTGATGGAAAAAGAGAGTGTAACTGAAGATAAATAGCCTTTGTGAAATTTTTATAAATTGTATTACATAAAGAGATAGGCCTAAAATAAGAGAATTTCTCAGGAGTTTTAACCTTTGGTATAATAGCAATATTAGTCACATTAAATATTTTTAACATACATCCTGACTTTCTTGATTCTTCCAGTGCATTAAGAATATCAATCCCAATGAAATCCCAACATTTTTGATAAAATATGGTAGTAAAGCCATCAGGGCCCGAAGCTTTATCTGTAGACATAGAAAAAACCACTTCTTTTACTTAAGCGAAAAAGGAGCCAACAACCTAACATTATCTTCCTGAGAAACCAGAGTAGGAATATCTTGAAGAAGTTCTTCTCTCTCTCTCTTGCTAAAAGAACATTATCATTATTAGTAGCAGATAAAAGAGAAGAAAAAAACTTAATTCCTTCATTTTGAATCTCTGACTCTTTTGTAAGCAAAACTCTTAACACACTATCCTTAATTGAGAAGATTGTGCTTTTTGCTTTTTTTATTTGGGCAGAAATATGATTTTTTTTTGTATTCCTATCACCATGTTTTAGAAAAACTTCTCTAGATCCCAACCCAACTTGTTCCCAAAAATAAGGACCAAAGAGAAATAGAAAACTAACACTAAAAAAATGATAAATATACTCAATTTTGTTATAGAAGGAGCAATTTCTAATTGGAATATTGAGAGATTCAAATTCAACATTAAAAGCTAATTTCTTAAGCAAAAGAAGCCATCTAAAGAAAGATTTCTTAGGTTCCACACAAGCAAACCAAATATTACTTATTCTATAGGACCGTCTAGATTTAGACCAGTCCAAATTATAGCTTTTATTTCACTAATCAATAATATCCCTCGTATCATTCAACATTAAATAAATCTTTTTAGAAAATATATAATTAAAATAAGTGTCATCCTTCCAAGAAACATCTTTAAAACTCTCCACATTCAGCTTAAGGGAGATGGGAAGCTTCACATTACATATAGATTTACTTAAAACAAAATAGGTTTTTTTTTAGGATTTAGGGATATTAATTTTTTTTTCAAAGCTTCCCAATTCTTCAAGTACCTAACCTCAAAAATATTTTGAAAGATATAGATTTCATTATAGTAAGGGCCAAAGGTTTATTATTTCATTCAAAAATTCCACCAAACTTATCTAGAATAGTTAAAAGTACCATCTACCTAAGAGAAAGTATTACAATATTTAATTAAGTTCTTCACTTTCATCTAGGCCTCTAAATTTCATTAAACTCATCAAAACCAAAGGCCTTAACCTCACAATTTCCAAAAATCAAGTCCAAAAAGTGTAGGGATTTCCAATTTTTACCTTCCTTGGGCTTGGAAAGAGCACTTGTATTCCTTATAAGAACCTTCAATAGCTCAAAACCTTCAAAATCATTATTGATCCACTTAACTACTGCAACTAAGCCTTGAATCCTAAGGTCTTTTAACCCTAATCCACCAAGATACTTCGATGTACAACACACAAATCACTTTGCCACATGTCTTCTTTTACTACCTTTACTATTAGACCACAAGAAATATCTTAGAATATTTTGGAATTTATCAAATTATTTGGTTACAAAAATCCAATCCAATGAGAAATATATAGAATACAAAGTAATCACTTTTTGGGTTACCTACAACCTTCCAACTAATGAAAGAAAATGGGTTTTCCATTTTAGTGCTTCTTCTCAATATTCAAGAACAACCATTCCCACATATCTTTCTAGGATGAGGATATTGCAAATAGGATTCCAAAATATTTTATAATTAATTTTGGCCCTCCCCATTGTCAATTCTTGTCCTTTTTCCAATCCGGTGGAGTACTCCCAACTTATAATAGTGAATTTACTATTTAAAATTTTATCACTTGAAGCTTCAAAAAATATTCTTATCCTATTCATCATGTTATCAAATTTTCTGTTAATAATTTCAAAGAACATCACAATATCATCATCAAATTGAGCATTTATCAATTATTTCTTATTAGGGAGATATATTCCACACAAGAGGCTTAATTAGACTAGCTCTCGTGAATCATAGTGAAGTGCATGAAAAGAAATTACAAACATAACAAGAGCAATAGAAAAAACTTGAAGGATTATTCTCCAAAGAATAATGGGATCAATCAATTTCCCATTTATACCCACTTGAGTAGAATAATTATTAAAAATAATATTTATCCATCTGTATAATTTTGGAGGAAATCCAAAATATTTCAACATATTCAACACAATGACACATTCAATTATATTATAATATTTTTCAAAACCCAATAGAACCATGTTGAAATTTTGACCTTTATGTTTTTACCAATGCATGGCTTCCCAACTAGTAATAAGGTTATCTAGAATGTATCTCCCCTTGATAAACCTATTTTTTGTAATAGAGACCACTTTCTTCAAAATTTCTAGAAGTATGAGAGAGAAAGAGTCTTTGGAAAGAACTTTGTAAGAAAAATTTAAAAGAGCGATAGGCCTCCAATTTTTGATAAGGCTCTTATCACCATCCTTAGGGATTGACTTAATAATTCCTCTATTAATTTCCTTACCTAAGGATTCCATTTGGAATATTCTTGATAGATAGCTAGCAATTCCTCCCCAATCTTGTCAATATTTTCTTCGTAAAACTCAATAGAGAGGCCATCATTACTTATGGATTTACTTGTCATTAAAGGGCATAATTGTATTCACAATTTCATGCTTAGTAATATCTCTATCAAGAGCTAGTGCTTTTAACTCATTGATCCTATTGGGATAGTCTTTTAGTAGAAATCTCTAGCATCCCTTGTTTCACTATTCCCTTTCAAGGAAAATAAGGTACATGATAAAAAGAGTGAAAAGATTCCTACATAATCATACTATCATTAGTTCCACTTCAATAAGACTAAATATTTCTTTGTTCTACTTAAACCTGATCAAATTAAAAAAATATTTAAAAACCTCTGTCACCATCTCAAATCTAGTTCATCTTCAATATGATTTTATCCCCTTAGTTTTTATAATTTTGGATCTTTCAAGGAATTTTTTTAGTCTTAATCAACTTTCCCGAATTCCTTTGATCATTAACATTCCTCTACATCTATCCCTCAAGGACCATCAACTTATATTAAAGAAAAATTTCAATATTCCTCCTATCTAGAGCCTTTTTTCTCCACCATCTTGAGGATATTTCTTTCGAGAGAGACAAAACTCTCACATATTCTAATAAATGAATCACCTTTAAAACTATATCTAATAATAGTTGTAGTAGTTCTAATACCATCAAGACAATCTTGATCATTCAGAAGAGAGACACTAAGTTTGAAACTTATCTTTTATCATCAAATATTAGTTTGACCAGCCTATCCAACCTCCATAGTAGCCTCAATATGGGAATTAATTGAAATTGCACAAGGATAGATAGAAACCAGATTACTCTTATTATTGAAACAAATGAAAAAAATTCTTACTCCTATAAAATCTATCTATTCTCAAATAAACTCTTTTACCATGGGATTGATTATTACACCAAGTAAACCAAATACACTTATTTCCCTCTTTTCTATTTTCAGGAGGGTCAAAAATATTAAGTTCTTTATTCATTCCAGACCAAAATATAGCTCATTTCCTTTCCAAATTCCCTCCTTCCTTCCATTTTTACCCTTTTTATATTTGATCATATTAAAGTCCCCTCCTAATATACATGGGGTTTTGGGAAAAGAATTGGCCATCCAACTCCACAATGAGAATATTTCTCTATAATCATTAGAAGCATACAAAGAATAAATACAAATCTTGAGACTCTCCAATTTCAAGACCACCCAAACTAGTTTTTTGTAGGGAGAGAATCCAAAATCAACAAAAAAGTAAGCCCATTTTGAATTAATCAGAATTGCTACACCTCCTTTCACCTTCTCATGAAGAGTGTGAAAAGATTTAGTATTTTTCCAAATAAAATTCAAAACACACTCAAGATGAAATCCAATCTTTGTGACTTCTTGAAGGAAAATAAAATCCATCATAGGTCTATTATTGTAGAGGGACCTTAAGATATACTTTATGTTATAGGATTTTAATCCTCTAACATTCCAACCATAGATTTTAAACATAATTTATAGGAGACTAGAGAGGTCTCAAAATTCTAATTCTTATAAGGCCTATCAAAACATTCAAAAATTTCTTATCTTTACATTTCTTTATTAACTTATTTTCATTCATAGCCTCATAACTATGGGACCTATCACATTGCTTCCTTGTCTTCTTATCTTCTTTAGACTTGGAAGCCTCTTTTTCTTTCGTCTCCATTCCACCTTCTATAAATAACATATTATATCAATCCATCACAACCTTATTATTTTCTATAGAATTATTATCTCTAAGGATGAGAGCCCTACTAGTGGATCTCATGTTTACTAAAATTTGGGGAGGCTTTGAAGATTTATTTTTCTCCTCAACATGGGTAGTTAATCTTTAAAGATCCAATTGTTATGAACTTTTCCTCACTGAAACACTAGAATTGTTATATGCAAAAAAAATATTCACTAATTCATCATGGGAGGAGGAACTATTAGGCTTGGTAACCTGAAAATCACCCTCAAATAATGGATCACTCAGAGAGTTGACCCCATTAATAATCTCAATCTTTAATGATCCATTATTTGAGGGGTTAATATTTTCTTTCTCCCCGCCACTACTTTCAACAAGATTATCAACTTCTATAGGTTTGGAAAACCCATTAGTATAATGATGGGCTCATAATTAACATTATTTGGTATGCATTTTTCATTATCAATTTCATTTGTCTTAAAAAGCTCATCAAGTCTATGCGAAAACTTAGGACAAATTTTCCTCAAATGACCATTTATTTTACACAAAAACATGAATTCAAATTACCTAATAGTTCAATATCATAAATAAGGAATATATCATCTAATTGAATAGAAATCACTTCAAGAGCTTCAATATTATGCAAAATGGAGATTAAAACTCTCACATTTGAATGGGGAAGAGTCATTCTAGTTTCATCAATTTGCAAGAGATTTCCTAAGGGTTTCATCATTTGTGAAATGAATTTCCATGATTGAGGAGGAACATCTCTCACCTCCATCCATGTTAGGGATGAACTATCCACAACCTCTTTATTTTTAGCCTTGGGAAACCGAGGAACAACCCTAAAACAAAATAATCCAAGGTTCCAAAATTTGTTACTAAACACTCTCTCTTGCATATTATGGGTTTTAAAAAAACCACAAAAACCCATTTTTGACTAATTATACAAAAAAAACACATAAATCCCCATCTTTTCCCCCTATATATTTCATTCCTAGTCATCAAAAAAATTCCTAGATGGAAAAACAAAATTGTCTAGGAAAACAAAAAAATGTAATATTTTTCAATCCATTTTCTTCATTTCTTATCGCCCACAACATCTCCAAGTAGGATGAAATTGAGAGAACCTTATAAGAAGAAGGATCCCTACCATCTTCTCCTATTATATAGTCTTCTCCTTTGAAGATAACTCATGATCCCAATCTTCCCCTCTTGAGTCCCATATTTCCTTCATCCTTGGTAACACCAAATTCAATAGAACTTGGTAGAACAGCACAATCAATATCAACATTCAACACCTCAATGTAACTAGGTTTTGTTTTATTTTCCTCATTATTTCTATCTATACCCCTACTTGGTGAGCCACTAAATTTTCTTTCCAACTCATTACTACCTCCAAATTTGGAATTAACTATGTGGCCTCAAGAGCTCGACATAAGAGTTCAACTAATTTGAGGTATTAATTACAAGAAGCCTATCATAACATAAAAATTGGGACTAACATCACTTATTTTCTAGCCAAATCTATACCCACACCTTCAAGGAGAACACTTGGTCAAAAAGCTACAAAATTTAATGGTGGGAAAAGGAAACAAAATATTCAAAACCTATCCAATAAACACACTAGATCCCATTGCCCTGTATTTGGTTGAAGGGACTGACTACCCCTTTACTAAGGATCTCCTTATCATTTTAAAATACCCTACTAAATAACCCCTTCAAAATGCCTTGGAGTTGAAATGTTCCCCCACTCTACAGTCTTCTCACCCTCCTATTGCAGTTTCTCAGCCCTCCAAGCCTCATATTCTTGAGGAAGGAGAGATTCCCCAACCCCATTCTTACTTTTGGTGTCCAAGCTCCTCATTCTTAGAGTGTCTTTATGAATGCTAAGATACTCATTGCCAACTCTCCACCCCCTCCTATGGTGCCTCTTGCTAATTTTCCTATTCAACACTCTTGCTCCTCATTTTCTATTTTTCAGTCAATTAAAGGACTTGTTCTCTCACTGGGACCTAGCCCTAGTGCCTCCCAAATTGATGATGGTTGGTCAACACCAAAAAAGAAAAAATGGGAATAATAAAATTGATTTGGGAGTGGACTCAAAAGTCAATAGGCCCTCCCAACATCAAATGAGAAAAGGGAATGAAAAGGAAAATTTCTTATGGAAGGAAGAAGACCTCGAATTCAACTACTAAACACCGTAAATGAAGTTCCTCTCTTGAAATATGAGAGGCATGAATACCCTCAAAAAAAAAAAAATTTCAAGACTTGTATCCTTGAGAATAAGATTGATATCCTCTTCACCGAAGAAGTTAAAATGAATCAAGCTACCTTCTAGCCTATGGAAAACCTTATTTGGCTAGGGCCAAGGTTTTTATAAGTGATGTTCAAGGAGCCTCTGGTGGTATTGTGACTATGCAGGACTTGCTGGTGGCTTCTAGTACTCTCTTGTTGTTCTCTATCAGCAGTCTAGTTGTTAAATTTTTCAACTCTATTTTCTCTTGGGTCCTTGTCAATCTTTATGCACCCAACTTTTGTAATGCTCGTAATATTGTTTGAGAAGAAATCTATCAGTATATAATGACTAATAGAAATTATTATTGGTTGATATATGGTGACTTTAATACCCCCTACTCCCTTTTGAGAAACTTGGGAGATTGATTGACTACACTGACAACATGGAAAATTTGGAAAAATTCATCAACACAATAGGCCTAATGAAAATTAAATTACAAGAACAAAATTTTACCTGGACCAACCATAGGAAAGGTAATAATCTTATCCAAGTCAAACTTGACTATTTTATGGTCTCCTCTAACTGGGATATTGGTTGCAACTCCAACCTAGTGACCTTGCTTCAAACTGTCTCAAATCATAATCCTCTACTTCTTTCCTAGGCTAATAGACCTCGCAAGGACCTTTTCATTTCTGATATGAAATTATGTGGACTACTCATCTCAATTTTAGAGATTGCATCCTTAATTGGTGGAACACCCTCATCTAGGGTATGACAATGTATTTAGAGTGTCCCAAAAACTGAACTTGATAAAAGATAAGGTGAAGGGATCAAACAAGTTTAATTTTGGGAATTATCTGGAGAAAAAGGAGGTGAATACAAAACTTGTTGACATCAAAATCCAAATTTTCAATGGAGACATTTCTAAGGATTCTCATCTTATTGAAGAATCCTTAAGGATGGACTAGGAAGAAATCCTAAAAAGAGAAGAAATTATGTGGAAACAAAAATCAAGGATCTAATGGTTGAAGGAGGGAGACAGGAATTTGACTTTCTTCCACATGTCTGCTATAATACATAGAAAATGAAACACCATATCATCGCTCAAAGATGAGCATGGTGAACATGTCATAGATGATATCCAAATTGGGAAAATGGCCTTTGACTACTTCCACCAGGCCTACTCTGACTGGTCCCTTCCTTGTGACCCCTTACCAGAAGAAAAACGATTAAACTTCCCACCAACTACTTTGTCTCTTGAAGATAATTCCCACCTCATTGATCGAATATCTTCTAAATAAGTTAGTATTGCTACCTTATCTATGTGAGATTATAAGGCCCTGTGTTCATATGGGTTTCCTTTGACCTTTCAAGAATTTTGGGACATAGTTGGCCTTGATATCACTAGGGCACCCAAAGATTTCTTTCGCACTAGTAAAATCCTTACAAAACTCAATAGCTCCTACATTTCTCTCATCCCACAAGTTCATGACCCTACTGGTCTCATTGATTTCAAACCTATTAGCCTAGGAAATATAGTCTATACGATCTTTTCTAAAGTTTTGGTGAATAGGATTAAACCCCTGTTGGAAAAATTGATCAATGTTAATAATAAAGGTTTTGTCCTTCGGTGGAAAATTCTTGATATGTATATTTCAACTATGAGGTATTACATTGAATGGAAAAGAACCTTCTCCTAAGCACGACTCTCAAAATTGACATTTCAAAAGCATATGACAGGGTTGATTAGGACTTCATGTTTAAAGTATTAAAGAAAATGGGATTCCACGAGTGCTCAATCAACATTATAAGAGAATGTGTAACCACTGTCAAGTACTCGATCCTAGTAAATAGAATTCCAAGGGGTTTTTTTGAGGCTAAGTTGGGTATTTGACAAGGGGACCCCCTTTCTCCTTACTCGTTTATCTTGGTGGTAGAGGTTTTGGGAAGGAACATAATAAAGCTTATTGAGAATTGTGGCCTTAGATGTGTTAAATATGCTTCAACTCTCCCTCCTTTAGCTCTGAAATAGTTTGTGGATGATACCATCCTCTTAGATGTTGCTTCAATGGTTGAGGCTAGGTGCTAGAAAAAGTGTCTTTCTAACTATGTTAAGGCCTTAGGCCAATTATCAATTATGATAAAAGTAAGATCTACTTCTTCAACACCAATGTTGGTCTAAGGAGAAAAATGCAAGACATCTTAGGTTGTCAAAGTGTTGAACTCCCTTGAATTTATTTGGGGCTCCCCCTCACTATTAAATAGGTTCCCCCCTTTTGGAATTCCATACTAGAATGCATACAAAAAAAATTTGTGGGTTGGAAAGGAAAATTGTTTATCAATGCTAGAAAGCTACAACTCCTTGTCACCTCTCTTTAGGGAATTCTAGTTTACTTCCTATCTATCTTCAAAATCCCTACCTATATTATTGAGAAAGATGAAATTTTTTAGAGGAATTTCTTGTGGTCAGGCATAGAGGAAAGTAAAATATTGGCTTTAGTTAGTTGGGATAAAGTTTTCCTCCCAAAAAAGTAGGGAGGTCTAGGTATTAGGAAAATTCCCCGCCTAAATAAGGTTTTGATGTCTAAAATTGGTTGGGACCTTATCTTAAGTAACAAAGATTGGTGTACTATTATGAGTGCTAAGTACCTCAATCATATAAGGTTTCATAGTATTCTCTCTGAACTTGGATTCCCAGGGGGCTCCCAAATTTGGAACAACATCCTCAAAACCCATAGTTTGATCTATTTGGGTCTTAAGTGGAAGTTTTGGATTGACTGTCTCCTTCATTTTTGGGATGACTATTGGTTGTCTGACCAAACCCTTAGTTCCCACCCTACTTTTAAGGACCTTCAACTTCTGGCTAAAGGCTCCTTTGGACTTTTGGTCTTTGACTATTTGTTGAATGATAATTCTTGGAAAAATATTTAGATGTGTTTCCAAGGAAAAAATCACCTCCTCCAAAGCGCTTCATTGCTTCAACATGATCTTTGAAAGGTTAGGTTCCTTATCTTCCCTAGAGTGGATTGTTTCTTTTGGGCCAAAATTCCTAAGTGACTTTTTTTTATCAAATTGTATTACAGTATTTTGTTAAAGGGTGACAAATATAATGTTGTCCGGGGGGAAGTCTAAAACAAACATATCCTTCCTAAAATCATTTTTTTCTAGTGGATGACCATGTGCAATAGAATGTTAATGCAAGACAACCTCATCAAGCATGGCTTCTAGTTACCAAATAGATGTGTCCTGTGTAGAATGGATGAGGAAAAGGTCCCCAACATTCTCCTACATTGCTCCTTTTTTCACAAAATTTAGGGATTTGTGTTGCAGAAGTTTCAAATTTATTGGCCCATGAATAAAGGGCCACTAACTCTTATGGATGATTGGGTTAGCCCCTTCCACCATCCCCTCATTAAATAACTATAGAAGAAAAACCCTCCACACCTTTGTTGGAGCCTTTGAAAGGAAATAAATAATTATATTTTTAGGGATATGCAAAAATTTTAAAAGAGGCCTTCTTGGCTTTCTTTAGGCTCCTTCTAGAAAACATGTCGATTTTTCATTGGTCTTGCCTAAATTCCCTCCCTCCCCTTATAATCTAACATAGCTTCATAATGGGACTTACCTCAAACCTTCTATAGTGTTGACATCAATACTAAATCATTATCAACCCATGGTAACCTAGGTATGGCTAGTGGGTTGGAATGTTGAGATCCCCCTTGGGGGAAATTGTGGCAGGTTGTACTAGAGGCCTTGGTGCTAGCACTAATAACTAGGTTGAGGGTATGAATCTTCTTTGGGGCATTAGGAGTACACTATCTAGATTGGTATCAGAAACCTTCTCATTGAAGGGGACTCAAAAATAATCATTGATGTGGTTAACGGCTCAACTCACCCTAGTTGGGCTTTAGAAGATATCATAAATGACCACTAGAAACTCCTTTTGTGCCTTGACAAGTTTGAGTTTAAACACACCTATAGAGAAGGAAATAGGGTTACTGATGTTGTGGAAAGCTTTAGAATGGAACAAACTTCCTTAAGGTGTTGGTGAGACTTCTCTTTCTTCCTTGAATATATAAAAAAACTTCTTACCTTGGAGTGACATTATCTCATTTCTAATAATGATGGTTAATGGTCTTAATGGTCAGGATGCTTGGAACCCTCTCCTCATGCTCAAATTCTTGGTAATGGGTATGGTTGGGCATGGACCAATTCAAA
This sequence comes from Sequoia sempervirens, assembly GCA_007258455.2. Classification (NCBI taxonomy): domain Eukaryota; kingdom Viridiplantae; phylum Streptophyta; class Pinopsida; order Cupressales; family Cupressaceae; genus Sequoia; species Sequoia sempervirens. Next base: position 1,067,025,613 of record VDFB02281492.1, on the reverse strand, counting down.
TTTGTATTTTCTATTATTTAATTATGAGATTGCTATGTTTCTCTATTGTTGCCTAATAAATTGGATGTTGACTCCGACATGGGGTTTTAGGTTGATATCTAGAAGGGTTTGGTGTGTGGTGTGGTGGGCCATTATGTTGTCATAGCTTCCCCACATTTTCCCAACATGGTGTCTATTCAAACTAAGGTGTTATGTTACAATTTGACTCAATGTTGTAATAATGACCAATATACTTTCCAAATCCCTGACAAGACTCTTGAGATCATAGATCATCCTCCCTGTAATGCTATGGGTTTAGTTAGTGATGCAAATGTGATAGCTTGTGCAAGGTTAACCCCTCTCCTTTTAATTATTTGTACTACCAGTCTATGAGACACATTTAGTGTTTATTTTGGATGGTTCCTAGTAATAATTATTATTACTTTGGCATGCATCTCAATCCTTTAAGCTCTTCTTAGTGGCCTTTTCACATTTTCTTAGCTCTTTGGTTTTTCTTTGAGTTTTTGATGTGGTTAGAGAAGGTTCAACAACTTCTATTGGTTCGCCGGTTTATCATGGGTGGTGATAGGGTTTGAATCAAACCCAAATCTTGTGATGAATTCTTGGCAGATGCCACTGTCTGACACATTTTTGTGAAGGAGGATTCTCCCCTTTTTTGGAGTTCCTTAAAGTGTATGATGAGAGCCTATCTATCCATTTTGACCACTCTTGGGATAACATGAAAGTAAAAATTGATAAAATTTCTTTCAATGTAGATGAAGTCATTGCACAAGCTATTGGTATAAATACCAAATGAAAGAAATGGAAGAATCTTAGCCAAGTGGTTGATAATGAGAGCTTTTCTCTCTTTTTCAAAGATGTTGAAAAGCCCAATAAACTACACAGTGGGTTTGATAAAGAAAATTTTATGCTGCCATGAGAAAAGGTATGTCTAATGATAATGAAGTTTTTTACTTTAGAAGGGTGTTTTAAATGTTGATATTTTTATCATTACCCCCTTCTCAACCACTTCTTCCATAAGTCCCTTTAAGATTTCCTTTTTATTTTTTAACCTCCTTGGAAATTTCATAAAGGAAGCTTTGGATTTAAACATGAAATATCCAAAAAAAAAAACTCACCCTCGTCCACCAGGGGCTCATTCTACATCTTTACCATTTCCACCTTGCTTTGTTCCCTTCCAAAAAATTTATGGTTGTATTGATTGATGATCCCTCACTCCCTGACTCCCCCTTGACAACAACCATCTTAACTACCCTAAGGAAATCTAAAGGAAAAAAGAAACTCTTTCAACATATGAATGCTACCCAAGCCTCCCCCTTACTATGATGTTGTGTAAACCCCTCACCTTGAATGGAACTCCTATTACCACCATTCATCCTATCCCATTGGTGTAAACCCACACCTAAGACTCCTAATTATCATCAAACACGGGTAGCTCAAAGTCTTTGCAACCTAGAAAATAACTCCCCTACTTAGTGTTTGGGAAAACAAGGCCAAGTGAGGAAATAAAAAATCCTCCCACCAAGAAATAGAAAAAACCCTTGACTCATATCTTGATTGAGGAGGTTAACCTAGAAAGAAAAAGTGTGGAGGAACCTAGGGAGGAGGAGGTGAAGGATGCTAGTGGTTCACAACTCAAAAGATCAAGCAGGCTTGTGGGTTGACCAATGCCCTGTGGCAAGGAGGCAGTGGATGATGTTTTGGACCAAGGGGAGAGTTTTACTAGTGACGAGCAAGAGGATGAAGCTAATGTGAAAAGCTCTGAGAACACTAGTGACAACTGCTCCAAGAACATTGAAAACATTGACACTGCTCTGATGGACCTACTTAGTGAGGCCCATAACTATTCTCAATGTGCTTCTATGGCTGTAGAGATTTCTAAATTCAAGGGAAAGGTATTAGAACTAGAGAGAAAGATGAAGAGCCTCTCTAATTTCAGTTCCAAAGTGATGCATAGATTGGGCACCAAACTCTATATGCTATAGGACAAGGAACTGGAGAAAGCAAGCAAAAAGAATGGGAGTAACAAGGAACTCTACAAGTACCTTACTAAAGATTGCGGCCAACTCTTTGATTAGGCCTAATTTTTTCTATTATTTTGTGTTGGCACTGGTGCCTCCTTTCTCTCTTATGTTTTTAATACCTTTTATAGTGTTTGCACAATGCACTATTAAAGTGCTATTTATGGTATGTTGACCTAGTTTCTAACCTTTAGGATTTTTGTTTATAGGTTTAGTACCTTGGTTTTTGTTGCTTTTAATATAAAAAAACCATACCAAAGGAAAGAAAGGAACATTAACAACCAAATCCAACATAGCTAGATTTTTTTTCCTTATATTTGTAATAAAGCACTAAATTATATAAGTTATTTCTACCCAAGTCTCCATGCTGAAATTTTATTAAATGATTAAAAAAATTGGTTGGTGCCTTGCATTATGTGCACCAAATCAAATATCATATCTAAATATTAAATAATAATTAATGGTTCCTATTTTTTTGAGCAACCTAATGTACTTAGCCTTGTCTTGCAATACTTAGGTAGTTAGATTTATATCAATTTGAAATGGTCAAACTTTACTTTGTAATCCATTGTATTTATCTTTGACTCCATATATTGTATGTGATCTTTCTTACTGAATAAAATATTCAATAGGAAGTTTTACAACATCTTTGAACAAAAACTAGAAAAATTCTAATAAGAGTATACAAAATGTACAAATAGAATATAATATTTCCTAAGGAAATGAGTGACACAATGGAAAAAAATTCATATTTAAAATTAAATAATTTATTACATTCAATTCTTATAAAATGAAAAAAATAAAAATATTTACAAAAATACATACGATACAACCTCTATAGGTTACTTCAAATTCAAAATAATTCTCTTACACCTTTTTAGAGTTTTTTCCAATTGTTAATATATATGATGTTAGTGTAAATAGGGTCATTCACATCTATTTAGCATATCACCCTTTCTAGGTTGACCTATTCACACTAGTTAAGTCTTGAATTAGAGAATTTTATTTTTTTTATCTCACTTCATGTGGTTAATTCACATGTACTCACCTTTTGAGACACCTATTTCATGCACACTTTACACATACTCAAACACTTTTCATATGAGAAAACATGTGTTTCACTTTTAAAGGGGTAGTTAGTCATTTATTCCTACCTTTTTACTTCCTCTAAATTTCCTATATATGCAAGGCACTCATTGTACATTTTATACACTCTCATTTTATATGATAGATAGCCTATTATGTATTATTTTGTTTCACTACTGGAAGGTTTTTATATTGCATTCAAATCTTGGCTTCTCCAACAAAGGATGTTATTCCAATTTATACAAAATGATAATTATCATCTCATGGATAATTGACACTCGCCACTTTTGATTACAATTTTTAATTTTTTAGGAAGTTCACACTTCAAAAAGTTCACCTATGGCCCAACATCTCCAACAATCAAGAGCTAGTTGACTAAATAAGGAACAATATAAGACTACAATTACACAATTAAAAAATACTACTATATAGATTTACTTAGCTATTTATTGTACTTTGAACCTCCAAAAGGAAGAGAATATTTTCCATAGTAACTTACCACCCTTGTAGTCTCTAGATAACAAGTATGATATTTTCTAAAACTATTTCAGAGATATCTACTAGCACAAGAAGATGACATTGAAATTTAGGTGGATACCCCTCACATTCTACAACTAAGAAGGTTATTATATTCTTTTGTCCATATATTTATGCATACACATGAAGTAGAAAGATTTCTTCTTGGTAGTATTTTATAGGGGTTTGAAGGGGTTGTAACCTAGGGCCATGACCATGATAACTCAACCTCAAAGATGAAGCTAGAGATATTATGTAGAGTTAAATAATTCATACCATTAAAGGATGATATAGAGTCTTTCAAAAAATAGAAGACCTAGAATAATCTAGGAGTAAAATGCTTCTCTTCCAAGATTCTCCCATTTCATAATAACAATACTTACTTTAGGACCTCCTACTTAGATAAAAATTATGTCCAATGTGTAAGTCTCTTTTCATATAAATCCTAACACACGTTGATTACCATCACCTTTGGAAGGATATGATCAAGCAAGAGTTCTATGTATAATTACGCATAATCTATCCATATACTTTCAAAATGATCTCCAAAGTAAAAAAAGAAAAGGGTCAAAACACAAAAATAGATCCTAAATCAATTCAAAACAGACAAAATTTTAGATTTTTCATCTTGGATACAACAAGATATCTTAGTAATTCATTCTAATTATAATTTAAATCATGTCACACATTAGTTATGAAAATAATATAACCCAAAATAAAAAATATAGTTGAGAGAAAGTACAATAATACCAATCACTTGAGATGATTGGAAATAATAAATAATATATTTACTCGTAAGTCTTCAACCACCCCTCATTTTCCTCATTTCTTGGCCAATAAACATCTAATCTTGTATTGATCTTATTTATGTTAGAAACAAATCTAGCATCTAATATTATTATGGTTTCTCTAACAATTTTTTCAAGTTCTATACCTTTTCCTTCAAAATAGCATTTGTTAAAGTCTCAATATTAACATTTCCATTTAACATTTCCATTTCTTTTGAGTGAAAGATCTAATTCCATAGATTTTTAAAACTACTCTTTCAATTAAAAAATTTATTTAAGAAATGGATCATTATTTATTGATTGATAAAAAATATTCTTGAATGGTTTTGAATGTTTCACCTCAATATGAAGATTTAAAATTTCAAAATTCCTTTTCTTCTTAAACCCACTTAATATTTTGGCATGTTCATTCTACAACTTACTAAAATCGACTTGAAATTTCCTTGTAATTCTTCACTAAACATGGTTGTATTTATCACAAAAAGATGTGGTGTGGATGTAACCCCTCCATTCCTTAATATCAAATTCCTTGCCAATTCCTAAGGGTTTTGATATAAATGTGTTTTTTTATTAAGGAGAAATGGCCCATATTTCTAAAGTTTCAAACTTTTGGTAAAATTATAAACCAAAATAATAATAAAATCTTGATCAACATCTAGGAAAATGTCCACTAACTACGTATCCTTCTTAATGGTGTCTACGGAAATTTCAAAGGCTATATCTCTTCTAGTCAATATAAGGAATGTGCTATCCTATGAAATATACCGCCCCTAATTAGGATTAATTATATAAAATTCTATATGTATTCCCTTTATTAATGTTTGAGAATTAGACTAATTATCAAGTGTAGGAAAAGATTTATCCCCAAACTATGGATTTACTATCCTAGATTTAATCCTCACTCTTAACCTAATAAATTTAAACTCAATTCTTACAAGTGATGCATTATACATGAATTCTTCATAAACTATTTTTCTCACATCTTACATTGTAGGAATCATTTCAAGAAAACCATTTGTTGGCTGGCCTATGCTTCTTCATTATGAAATTCCTCACATATTTTAGAGGAATCAAGATTAAATAATTCAATAGGGATACAATCACTTATTTATTATATCTTAGAGCAATCAATTAATTCCTAGATAAGGGCCTTTTCTTTATCAATTTATCTAGTTTCACCAAAGGTATTTATGGTTATGTATTATTAGGGGCATCCCTTACTATAGATGTTTCTTCCTTCTCATAACCTCAATGATAATCACCAATAGGGGAAAATGTTTTATGTTGTAAGGGTGTCAACCTTGGTGGCAGGATTCTCAATGTATCCATATTTTACAACAAGACTTAAAACCTTTGAACTAGATTCTTGATTTCATAGAAGGCTCATTTGTACCTAGGATAATTTTCCTTCGTTATTTTCTCAGAAAATATAGTTTTTCCCATATTTAATCTTTTAAAATCCCTCTCCTTCTTTGTGAGGTATTTCATCACTAATTATTCTCTTTCAAAATATTGATTCTAAAAACTAGACTTGCACACACTCTTTCTTGACCTAAAAATGAAACCTTTAAGGTCATAATTTCTTTTTCATCCACCTTCATCCTATCCTCGATTTATTTGTGCCAAAATGCCACTCTTTTCCAAGGATACTAAAACACCCAAATCTTGTTTGTGAGGGTAATAAACCATCATTTTTATGTTTCTAGAAATGAAACTTGTCAACCTCATAAATTTTCTACATGTTTTCTAAAAAGGGGACTCTATCAAACACAAACGCATGAAAATATTGTGATTCCAATAGTGCACCATAACTCCTTATAATAGTGTACCTTCCATTATATAACCAATCAACCTAATTATGATCAACTTGAGTTTTAGGGGGGAAATTTTTTGGCATAAGAAGCTTGATGACTAAATGAGGTAATATCCTCGTATGATATATAATTTTGTATAGGATAGGGGTGATAAAAAGTTATAAAAAAATTAATAATTTTTAGAGGCACAATGAAAATCCATATGCAAAATTTTTTATTTCAACTAGAAAAATATGTCCCTTAGGGATTAATTTAGGAACAAGTTACTCCCCAAACACTTTGTCCCATTCATTGAAAATATGTAGTTGAACATGACATAAAATTGAGTACCACATAAAAGTATGAGGTGGATTACTCTAATTGAAACTCATAATTACCTTATAGATAATTTTAGCCACAAATAAACCACAGTAAAAAGAAATATCAACATGGAGGTTTTGAATTTATACAACAAGAATCATCATACCTATCTACATTCTTTAGTTTTAGCTAATTCATAAAACTTGACATAAACCTCATATGTCAATCTCAATTACTATTTAAATTTTTTGAAATTTAAAGGTTCTAATTCATCATTTGAAATAGGCTCTACTAGCTTAAAAAGAATGGCCCTTGTATTAAGGTTTGGTATCCATTTTACCTTTATAGCTATGCCCATCCTAATGATATTTAGTAGACAATTCTACTAGGTCATTTTTTAATTTTCATTAATGTTAAAATTTTAAAAATATATTATTTTCTTGTTTATAGTGAATAAAATCATCCCATATTTATTTTTGAAATATTTTGGTTTTGGGTTATATTGTTTGCCCAAATACCCTAGCATGTCTTCATTGAGGAAGTAATTTGTTACAACAAGCTTACCTAGGTGAAATATATAAGGGCTATTCAAAGGTCTAGGCTAAAATTATTTACTAAATAAGTGATAAAAAAATCCCCATTTATACTATGAATATCAGTTTCCCTTACATTCACTATTGCATCCTATAAATGGTTGGTTATAACTCCCTTTCTTGACATTATTAAATTAATTTTCTAGGCATACTAGGGAATTGGTCCATTAAATCTTGTGAAGGTAATCTCTTTGAAAATTAGGGATGTATTTTTAATATGCAATAGGGTTTCAAACACTTATCTAAATTTTATAAAAATTACAAAAAGATACTTCAATCAAAAAATAACCCCAAAATTATTTGAAAATATAGAACGCAACATCTCCTTTAAAATTTGATAGCTAGAGCAAGGAGAGAAACATAAAATTCTAAATAAATAACACAAGAAATCACCTAATAAATAGAAGTAAACTTAATTACTTGCACTAGCCCTAGAAACTTGCATAGGTATATTAATGATGAAATTGTAGCTTCAAAACTTAATTACTTTTAGCTTGCATTGGCACTAAATTTTTTTGTTCCTTCAATTTTTAAAGCTATGAAATAAGGAATAATTTAGTAGATTATAAATGGCATCACATGATACAAGAGTGACATTTTGAGCAAGACTGTTGATTAACTTGGAAAAAATGAATGAATGGTGATATTGCACTTTAGATAGTGATACTTTATTCCCTCTTGAAATTTTCCATCATGAATAGTGGATGTGTTGTAATTTAAAATTACCACATTTTAATAGATTGCAATATCAAATTGTCTCTTTGGTTAGTACAACTATGAGAATGACAATTATAGTGTCTAAAACTTAGACTAATTAGCTTTGAGGAAATGGTCACTTAATTTTCCATATAGATTTATTGGAGCCAACATATACCACTTTATAGATTTTTCATGCATCGACTAGTTGGAAATTAGTTGACAAGATTAGTCATCTATGTGAAAACATAACATGATGTAATGAAAAGTGGATATCTCAAAGTATTCATTTAGAATTGCTCTACAAATATGGTTAGTCTACACTTTGACCATCCAAGAATGACATGGAACTAAGTTTATACATGTGGCATGAGAATAATATGATGTATGGGGAAATATTACAACAAAGTATTAACTAAGAATACATTTAAGAAAAAGCATAAAGAAAAGAAAAATGTGGGGGTAACACTAGGGTTCATTGCACATTGGATAGTGGAAAATCTAGTGAGGAAAGCACTTGTTGATGTATAAGGCCAATGTGATGCAATAAAATGTTTCCACATATTATATGTTATAGTTTGTGGATATGTGGGTCCAAAAATTTGTTATTGAAGGATTAAAAATTAATATAAATATGACATATATAGATAAAAAAATATTAAATCAAGACAAGAAAAACTAAGTGAGCACCAACTGAAACATAATACAATGCAATGACACCATAGGTGGGAAAGAAACTAGGAATAGGAAGAATAACTTACCAATGCAATAAATGATTATAATGGGTTTAGTTAACAACAATGGAAAGACCATAAATAAACAACTTAAAAGGCCAAGACTAGGAGAATACATCACTAAGGAAAAAGAGACAACAAGAACACGTAAGACAAAAAAAAAAAGACGACAAATTTGAAACAAAGGTCAAGGGTTAAATGAACCAAAAGGGACCATAAAATAAATTACACATGAATGCCATAAATTTATAGTAGGAACTAGAAGAAAAATTATTTGAAAAAATGTAATACTAGCTAATGTTTGGGGACATGTCATGAAAAATTATCAAGACAAAAAAGCCTAACAATCAAGAAGACTAGAGAGCAACAATCAAGAAAAAAAGACCTAAAAAACTAACACCTAAATGAAAAATTCACCTTCATTATAATACTATTCAAGGCTACAATAAATACAAGGGTTAGAAATACTTTAAAAACCAATGATTTAGCTTAGGTGAAGTAGTAGTTCAAAATTTTCCCATGAAATTGTAACTCAAAGAATTATCTATTCATTCTTCTCAAATACAAATAAATTATTGTGCTTCTTCTCAAATACAAATAAATTATTGTGCTTCATGTTATTTTTTTTCTTACATTCCTCATGAATACTAGATCTCCTAACTTTAAATCCTCGTGCCTTTTTTTTTTTGTCAAATAAAAATTTGAGCTACTTTTGTATCTACACATTCCTAGCCTAAGAAACCTTCTTTTTCTCATATACTTGTTCCAATTTATTAAACCTAAAATTTAGTTCTTAAACTTCTCTCCATATATTTATTATATAAATCGATATACATGAAGTTGAATATTTATAGGAAAAAATACATCAAGTCCATACACCAATTCTTAAGGAGACTTTGATTATATATTTCTTAGGAGAGATTTTTAGGAAATAACACTAGTTTTAATTTATCATCCTACCTTTTCTTGTTATTTTCTAACATCTTAATAATTTTTATCAAAATTTTATTACTAGAGTCAACTTGTCCATTTCCTTGGGGATGGTATTGTGAAGAATGAGTAAAATAAATGCTATATTTATTGTATAAGTCTATAAAATATCTATCTCTAAAACACATTGCATTATATATTATAATATTTTTAAGGGTGTCAAATTTGGTTATAATATTATCTAAAAAAATTATGAAAATTATTGAAGCAACATTATTTATATGCATGGCCTCTACTTACTTGATGAAATAATCAATATCCATTAATATCCATCTAAATCCATTATTATACCTTTCTAAAATTTATTCTATAAAATCAATTTCCCATTTCTAGAATGGAGCTTCAATACAATAGTAATGTTCTTGAATACTTCATTTTCCCTAAAAATATTAAGTAGGATTCAAATTTCTAGACTTTTTTGGTCAAATTGGGGAATATTGTTTTTATTAAAGGGGAAAAATAAGTTTTGAAGGGACCTGAAACCCTTTACAAAAAAAATGTTGTTGATACTAAAAATAACACAGTCTAGTAGTAGCCAAGCAACAATAAAACAACATGTCAAAACAAAAAAAAATCACAAAACAAAAGGCCTATTTCATATTATTTAGGGTGTTTTCCACCTCCACTTCTTGATTGTAATGAAGGTTGACCATGGAAATAAGCTCATTCTTCTATTCATCGAAGACATTTTCCATACTCCCTCGAGTTCTTGCACTTGGACCCTTCTCTTCTTCCATCACAATCTTTTTTCCTTTCTCCTTAGTAGGTGGATCTTTCATATTGCCACTCCCATGTAGCCCAACATTCATATGCTCTTCCCTTAGCTCTTTCAATTTCTCCATGAGAACTTTAAGGGTCTCCACATTATTCTTAATTGAACAGTGGCCGATTTCTAATAGGTTCTGAATATTAGAATCTATTTCTTGATTCTTCTTCTCCAAACCCTAAATGCATTTATCATAGTCCCTTTTGAGCTCCACAACATAATTCTCCATTTCCAACAAACTCTCTTTTAACTCATTCAACTCTGAGGAATAATTCCCCCCTAATTTCATTGGAAAACTTCTCCTTTGGGCCTTGAATCTTAACATTAACTTTATTGAGTTCCAACATGAACCATTTGGTAAGCCTGAAATTATAGGTTACCCCTTCCCTAGCCATCCCTAAAACATCTAGAAAACCATCTCTTTCTTCATTAAGATAGGATAAGTCTTTAGAGAGGGGATGGATGTTACTTGAGTTAAAAGTCACCTTTCTCGTACCAGTAGCAAGAGGAATGCCTAATGCTTTACCCTTCACCACCACAACCTCCTCAAACACCTTCTCTTTTCCTTTACTCTAACCAGTCCCAACATCCTTTGCCTTTTGAATGGTTTTCCTCTGCACATTACCACCCACCTCTTCATCACTTGTATGGGAACCGTCAGACTAGGAACAAGATTTTTTGGCTTTCTTCTTGGGTGGGGTTTTCTTAAATTTCAACTTCCTCTTCTTCTTTTGACCCGAATCCAAGGGAGAGGAAGAGATGAAATCAACTGAATCTTCCCCAGCCTTCGAGTCCAATTTCCATTCATCATCTTCTTCATCCCCTAAGTTGTCATAAGTAGAAGAAGAATTCTCCACAACTTTTGGGTTACTCTTATGACCAAAATCTTTTCCTTTTAGAGTCTTGGCTGGAGTGTTAGCCTTAACATGCTCCATGATTAAAAATATCAAGCCCTTGTGTAAGATAGGTAACTTAGGGTTTTTCAATGTTCCAAGGATCCAAGCAAATAGAATGGAAATAAGACTAGGAGCTTAGGCCTAAAGTGGTTAAGAAAATTAAAATATACCCTGAGAAATTTTGTATACCTACCATCCAAAGTGACATATCGCATTATCACTTTTGCAACTTCAAACCAAATGGGTTTAATAGATACTCTATTATACCCCCATGAAGAGAGCTTAACTAGATTCTCCCTCTCATCTCTTAAAAAACCAGTTCATCACATCCTCATTCCCTTTCTTGTCCTTGAATTTGTTTTGACCTTGCAATTGTAGCCTGGATATCTAGGCAATGAACTCCTCAGTAATTGAGAATTCCATACCATGCACTGTGAGGGTTCATTTTCTCCATCCCTTTACAAAACTCTTTGAGGATTCATGATCAAAACCATGGAGCCACCCCATAAATAGAGTGAGGCCCCCTTCTTCCAATATCTGCTAGACCTTATGCTTCTTTCTCAAACCATCACATGAGAGTGGTTCTACCCTACTATGATCACCTCCCATTTTCATAGAGAGTTTCCTCCACTGTAAGATCCAAAAATTTCTCTCTTTTAAAGTAGAGAAAATGGAAATGAGCTCAAAAATACCCAAAAAATGTGCAATACTATGGGTACTCATTAAACACTCATCCCATGTAACCTCATAATTTGTGCTTAACATCATTATATAATAAGGCCAAAGCTTTAGTGGGTACTAACTCATATCCTTTCCAAAATTTAGCAGTCATTAGCCTAACCCCCTCATTGGTGAAAAAATCCACCAACGAGTTCCCCTCCATAAAAATGTGAGATATCCTAACATCTTCAAATATGTGAATCATAGAAAGAGAATCATGAATAATCGCTTCAATAGTCCAGCTGGGTTTGCTTTGATTTTGCAAACATCTGATGGTGTTATGGGAGTCCCCCTCTATCCGGACCTTTCTCTAGCCTTTATCCATTGCCAATTTGATATCATTAAATACTACTTTGACCTCAACTAGGTGATTGGTTTAAGTAACCAAAGGGAGTGCCACCACTTATAAGAGCCTACCATTTTCATCTCTCAACACCCCGCACAACTAGAAGGCCAGGGATTCCCCTTTGTTGCCCCATCAAAGATAATTTTTATCCACCCTTGTGGTTGTCTTCTCCACTCAACACTTTCTCTATAATTATTAATGGATTTGAGAGGAAAGGATAATTTATACACCATGTTCCATCTGATAGCAACCATTGAATCATACACTTTTAATTTATATTTTGGGCATCTAAAGATCTATCCAAAGACCTGACTTTAAAATTCTCTTTAATAGCCCTTTGAATATTAAAGAATTTGCAACCTCTTCCTTGAGCTTCACATCTCTAAACATCTGATCATTCCTCTCTTTCCAGAGTCCCCAAGCTATGTGTGGAGCCATCAATGACCAGAGCATTAGAAAGGAAGGATTAGATGAAGGGAATACACATTGGTCCACGAAAACCTTAAAATAATTTGAAAACAACCAACCAAGATTTTGGAGGGAAAAGAATCTTCCCCAAATATATCTCAAAAAATCACATTCAAGGAAGATGAGGAAATCATTTTCAGCATCCCACTCACATAAGACACATCTATTAGGGAAGGTAAATCCTCTTCTATAAATATTTTCCAAAGTCAAAACCTTGTTCTATGCAAGAAGCTAAAAAAAATATTGATCTTGGGAGTTACTTTTTGTTCCACAACCCACTCCAAAAGGGAGATGGATTTGACATATTCAAAAACCTTCCAAAATATGAATCCATAGAAAATAGCTCATTAGAGTTGGGAAACCAAATAAACCTATCAGCCTTAAGATGAGAAGGAATATAGATCCGAGACAAGAAAGCCTAAAGTTCCACAAGGGAAGGATCCCCACTTTGTATTTTTTTCCATTTACCATCTTGAATATAATCAACCACCCAATAGCCAAAGAGCCTTAAGCACAAATTTTTAAGAGGGAGATCCCATTGATGTTCAATGAGTGGCCTAGTGTCACATCAAAAATCCCCCCAGAACATAATATGTCTACCATATCCAAGAAGCCTCCTAGTACCATCCTTAATAACCTTTCTACTTGGCATAATGTTCTTCCAAAAGCAAGACCCATCAGGAAGATTATCCACCTTTAAAATATCCCAAGATTTTTGAACCTCGAAAAATATTTATTCTTTAGCAAGGAAGCCCAACCAAAATCTTCACAAAGGAGACACCAAATATTTTTGGATAAAAGGGCCAAATTAACCTTCCTATTTCTTCTAATACCCAATCCTCCCTTGTTTTTCAACTTGTAGAATTGATCTTAGGCCACTAAAGAGATTCTATTTTTGTCTTCAATACCAAACCAAAGGAAACGCTTCATAATTTGTTCAAAATTTTCCTCAAATTTCATTGGGACCTTAAATAAACTAAAGGTGTAAATAGGTAAGCTCTAAAAAGTGGAAAGAATACGATGCAATTTTCCAACTTTACTGAGAAGGGAACCTTTTCAACTAGCTAATTTGCTATTAAAACTGTCCAACAAGCTAAGCTAGAAGGACTCAAGAATATTTGACCCACACAACACAAGACCCAAGTAGGAAGCTAGGATATTTCCAAAATTATAATTCAAAACCAAAAAAATAACACACTCTTTGAAAGACTAATTAGTTTCCCTGAAGCTTTCTCATAACCCTCCAAAATTTCTTTAATCATCTTAACTTCCTTGAAAAAATATTCCCCCATGATTAATGTATCATCAAAAAATTGTTGATGCGAGAGAGGAGAGAAAAGAGAGGAGGGATTGAGACCTCTCAAAGATCCCACTGACACCAATTTCTAATGCTCCTTCTTGGTGCAGTCATGGTAGGAAGCTTCTAGAAGGAATAGTCTAGACCATGCAACAAAGAGTCAACATAGCGGAATTAACACAAAGGATTAATGTGTAAACAAGAATGTTCATTAACATATAATTCTTACATACAACATTGGAAATACAGTCAAGCATCCAGGATCACAGGCCTTGCCTTAGAGGCTTACAATACACAATTGGCCAATAGGCCTTCTTACATTCCCCTGAAGGGTTGTTGCAAAAATCAGAACCTACGACTAAGAACTAAACTGTGTGCTAATGGTTGATGATTAACTACCTAAAATGTCCCTAAATGATTACAATACCCATATTTATATGCTTCTCTAGCTCCCAAATATGTCCACATTGGCCACAAGGGTTAATAACCCGATGAAAGATCGAACATGAAGGTTAGCCCCAAAACATGAGTAGATAGCTCCACACGAGAAGGTGTAACTTGTGGATCTCCAAGATAGGTCCCCAATGAACCCAAGATGCTAAAATGATATTTCATTTAGGTTTTCCGCTTCAGGAAATAGGTTCACACCAAGAAATTGAACCAGGTAGTCCCCAATGCTCTATTTAGAAAAATACAGTGAAATTATGAGAACGATAACTTTTAATAGACAAGTGAAAATGATTTGAAATCTAGATATGTGATAGGTGTCCCCGTATAGATGTTATATATGGTGCCATGAGTTGAGAAACAATAATGCGGTGAAATGCGGAATGAACTAGTGAAACTGCTACTGATTGCAATGCAAGAAAAGAACTATTTTTGGTTGATGCATGTTAAGAAAATGGTGTCTCAAACTTACTGGTTAAGGCTCTCTAAAATCAGGAAAACACTTAGCTGATTCAAATTCTTCTACACAACAATATCGTGGAAGTCTAAACTAGAGCTGGCGAGTTGGCGGTAAATGTTCACCTAATCATTACCTACTATCCCACGATAGTTAGATAGGGGAGCTTGTGGTATTGTAGGGAATAGTCACTACCCGCTACCTTGCAACAGTTATTTCGTGAGGCTTATGATATTGTGAGGAACTAACCCACAAACCTGCGATGATCAGATGAGAGGGTTGACAGTATGGCGATATAGAACCTTGTGACCCTACTATGGTCAATTGGAAAGGGTTGTGATTGAATACATTATAGTGTTATCTTATGGTATTGCGGTGTGGTGAAGATTAGTGCAACCCCATGATGATTTAAGAATGACTCGACAGGATTGCGGTTATGACTGTTCGATGGTTGTAGAAGTTGAAGTGTCTATTATGATAATTTTTCTTATAACGCTTGTGAAGTTTGTATGTAATTCCATATCACATTGGAATAGGGTGATGATCGAAGCAAATGTAAGCAAATGTTGTCGGGTTTATTTTGTGAATTAATACCTATACGAGCATAGCTCTGTGACTTGTAAGTAATATTTTTTTTACTATAATATAAGAGATCTTTGCTTTAGTGTGTGGGTTTTTTGTCAAAAGGGTTTTCCCACTTAAATTTTGTGTTATTGTTTCATTGTTTCTATCTTATATTCTTATATGTAAATCTTAAATGAATTGTAATTACAAAGTTTTAAATAGTTTATTTGCTTCTCTCTCCTGAAGATTAGCATTAGGAAGGTGTATTTCACACTCTACTTTCCTTTCAATGCAAGATTTCTTTACAACCAAGGATGCTCTTGCATCACTTCCCAAAATTTTTGACATTAGAATAAAAAGGAGAGGAGAAATTGAATCCCCTAGAGTAGGCCCCTTGAGCTATGGAAGAATGGAGAGGGAGATCCATTAACCAACCTTAAAAATCAAGGAGTCGACACCAATTTCTCAATGAACTACATAAATTTTTGACAAAAGAAAAAGCAAGATAACACTCTGAGCAGAAACCTTCAATTAATTTTGTCATAAGATTTGACCAAATCCAACTTAAACAAGAATCTAGCCTTTTTATTAACCAAAAGGGAGTGAACTGATTCATGAATAGTGATGATAGAGTCAAGAATTTGACACCCATGAACAAAATCACTTTGCTACTTGGAAATGAGTGAAGGGAGAACAACTTAAAGTCTAACCACTAAGATATTTGAAAATATTTTATAAATATAATTATACAAACTTATATATCTAAAATCACCAAAAGAATTCACACCAAAAACCTTCAAAATGAGGATAAGGAAAGTAGAATTGAGCTTTTTAAGAAGTTTTTTGAGGTCAAAGAAATATTTAGTAGCATTAACCACAATATCCCAAAAAGAATGAAAAAATGGGAATGGAAACCCATCATGACTAGGGGCTTTATTCCCCTCAAAAGAAAAAACTGCTGATTTAATCTCCTCCATAGAAGGGATAAAGATGAGCTTAGAATTTTGCTCCTCAGTAATAAGGATAGGGATAGACTCCAAAAACCTATTATCATACTCTTGATTGAAATGCAAATCATCCTTCAATATCTTTAAATAGTAATTTGAGGTAGCACTTTGAATAGCATCTTCATCTTCCAAAAATGAATTATTAGCTACAATGGAACTGATCTTGTTGGTAGCCTTATGTTTTAAAGAGGAAAATTTGGTATTACGACCCCCAGTCTTGACCCAAAATAGAACTCTTCCTCTTTAGAAAAGATTTCATGAAGGCAAGAAAGAAGAGAATCTTCTTCTAATTGGAGAGCATAGTTTAGACCATTGGAATGAATATCCTTTTGAACCTCATCAAGAACCACTTCATTTTTTATCATGGAATATTTGACCAAAATATTCCTTGTTTCATTTTTTGATCATTTGTTTAACATAAGATAATTTCTTTGCCACTTTGAACATGACACTTCCATCTACTTTCAGCTGCCACCACTTCTTAAAACAGTCTTTAATATTAGGGTGTCTTATCCACATAGATTCAAATATAAATGGAAGATGCTTATTTTTCCCTAACCTATCCACATATTGAGAAATGGGAAAATGGTTTGAACCACACCTTGTTAGAGTGGAGAGACTGCAAGAGTATTTTAGAAATCAATCCACAGAGACTAGAGCTCTATCCATCTTCACCTGAATGAGGTTATAGCCAACCCTCCTATTTGAACAAGTAAAAGAAGCCCCCTGAAGGTCAAGGTTGACTAGAGAACTAGAATCAATAAAATCCCTTAAGTTTGATCTACTATTAATAGGAATTTGAGAACCCCCCATTTTCTCATTATCATTCAAAAGCATATTGAAATCTGACTAACCAAAATGAGTGCATAAAAGAGGATCCTAAAGACCTGAGGATGTCCCATAATATTTTTCTAGCTTTTTTTATTAGGAGCATATACATTAGATATAACCCAAGAAGAATCAGTTGGAATTTTTTTGTCATTGAGAAGATTGGTGGATGTATGGAAAATGATGTTACTATGGTGTTGTCATTGATGTCAACATTGTAGTGATGCCAAAATTGATGTATTGTTGATGTTTGATGAGCATGATTGAATGTAATGATGGCAACCCATTATATAGATGCAATTTTGTTGATCCGAAACAAACCAAATGTTTGTAGAATTTCCTAAGTCCCAGAGTATAGTTTCCAGTGTATAGTGAACCATTTTTGAGGTCTACATTGCTCCACTATGAAGAATATCTTTATACGGTTCTGAGGTAATTTTGGTACGTGATGGAGGAATAAGAATACAAGGTTTCACATCTTGAAGCCCTTCATAGTTGAATTTTTAATTGATAGAGTATCGCTCTGGATATGAAAAAATTGTAGTGACAGGGTACCTAATTGGAATGCTCTGCATTCCATCGTGAATGATTATTATGGTATGCAGTTTTGAGGGAGTGTTTACAGATTTTTGAAGCATCTGTTTTCCATGTGGTAAGTGCTTTGGAGGTATGCATTTTGAAATGTGGATGAATAGTTGGTTCATTCCATTTTTTCTTCACCAGTAGTGTCGACCTAAAGGGTTTGAGGTTATGTGGAATTAAAGGATGTATGGATTGTTAGAAGTGGAATTACTCTGAGAGGGGGGGTGAATCAAAGTAGTATATTTAAAACTTTTATAACTTGAAATGCAGATTTAAACCTGTTTTAATCTTAAACAATGGTGACATTATAAGTGAAATGTAAACATAGAGTTTTGAATGACTGTTTTAATGATAATCAACTATAAAAATGCATATCAAATCATATTATACATTGTTCATATAGTACTAAATGAACAATTTTTGATGCTTTCTTTTGCACAAAACAACAGACTCACTTATGACAGAGTTTCACACATTGAACATGCGCAAATGAATTATGATCTTGACAACAACTTGAAACTGTGAAAAGTATCAAAGCATTGCATGAAAAACTTTACAAATAACTAAAAGAAAGATTATGCAAGATAGACACAACCAAAAAAGAGAGACAAATTTTTGCTTAGTGGAAAACCCTCTTGGGGTAGAAAAACCACTCCAAAATGCCTTGCAAGCTTAAATCCAAATTGATTACAATATTTTTCAAAGCACCAACTCTATAAAAATTTAGGAGCACCAACTCCAATAACAATGTGGAGCACCAACTCCAATAACAAACTGAAGCACCCACTTCAAGTTAGAAGCACCAATTTCACAGGAGCGCCAACTCCTCTGTTTTTCAAAGTCTCAAAAGATAATACATGATTTTTAATAATGCCCACTAAAATCTCTGTAATAAAATCAGAGATATAAACCTTTTAAACTCTCTTTACCCATTTCAAATACAAATGATATCACTATAATAACAATCTATTCTATGCTCAAGAACTCTCATTCTCAACCATACAAATTCTCACCACCGAGAAATGGCTTACATCCATATATTTATTCAACAAAAAAAACCTAAAATGGATTCCAAAAAGGAATAAATGAAGAATCTTTGATTAATCATTTCTTAACAATGAAACCCTGATTGTTAACCAACCAACTTTTTCAAACCTGAAAACAATAACTAGAAATGAAGTAATTCTTCTTTCATTTTTACTCTATAACTTTAAGCTTTTTCATTGCAAAAACAAAGTAAGAGAAATATGTTCGAAACTAAACCAAAGTCATTTTTTTATTTTTACTTTTCCATTTACCAAATTTACCTTCGAAAGATCAAGGCAATGTATAGATATTACCTTTGTCATGGTGGGTTTAACTTGCAAATAAAATCCCTGAAGATCTTCATGAAAACTGCCCAAACCTCCGCTTCCAGATCAAGTGAAGACCACCATTTTTCTTGCTATTCATCAAAGACCAACATAACTGAAAATCAGGTCAAAATACCACAACAAGCTTGCTCAAACTGAAATTTCAACATGGCGGTGCTAGGGTTCGAGTTTATTATGCAGAAATTAAACTTTCATTTGTTTACCCTAGTCTTCTTTTCATCGAGTACCAAATCATAATCAATAAACATTTGAAATCCATGAGCCCAAACACAATCATTTTCAAATCCATTTTACCACCGACAAAATAATGAATTTAATGAAAATCTAGTCACTACCAACTCACATCCACGTGAGTTATCATATCTGTCAAGCCATCATGGTGTCGTCAAAGAAACCTGATAAGCCTCTTTAAGAATCAAACTCTAATGAGTATGTCAACATGCACGGTGAAGACTAAAGTCTTCAAAATAAATAATAACATTCCAATGAAAGCTGACAATGAAATAGAGTAATAGGAGCCCGATGGTCTTTTTTACAAAGACTTAAATGAATGAAAAAGCCAATAGTCATATATAGGATGACTTTAAACTTTAACAAAGGCCGATACTAATAAAAATAATATGAACTATATGTCATATGGTAAGCCCGATCCTTTTATTATAGAGGCTTTTAATAATCTTTAAAAAAAAAAAAATAATCATAGCCTCAATATCATATAAGATGATGATCACAAAAAAAAAAACCATGCCAAGATCAATGTGATAAACATCAACTGAAACCATATCACCAAGTACCATAAAATGATATCACCTGAAATGAATCTCCCCACTGCAATGTCATAACCTGTATGTGCCATGTCAGAACTAAATTCACCATAGAACCAAGTGAAACTGTTGTCTACACATGAAGCTCCAAACATCATTACCACAAAATATCAAATCTGAATGTAAACAAACATCATAATGTTGCAACTTTGAGTGTGAAACTGAATGCCAAAACCAAAAGTGCCAATGTCAAACATAGAATTATGATCAAACTGATCCACAAGATAATCATTGAATATGCCAAAGCCATACTGAATGCCAAAAAAAGAATAGATCAAGAGTAAGCCAAGACTGAATCAAGTATCACAATGTCAATACCAAAATGCCATGAGTCATAATACCAAAGTGCCAGAACTGAACCAATGAATATGCCAAGACCAAAGTGCCATATTATCAATTTTGACATCAAGGACAAATATGCACAAAGATAAAGTCAACATGGATCAGACTTATGAGAGTAATATAGGTCATGCCAACCTATTTTGATGTGTCATACATTTTGGTTTATCTTGTGAGGCCTGTTTGGTTGAGTCTTGAGCCAAAAAGTTATAAGGATGCACGATACATCAATTAGGGCAACCTAATTTATGTTTGTGTTGGAAGCGATAGATATACAAGGTTAATTCCTTGTGTGAAGTGTGGTATAAGATGTGTGATGAAAAATAATTAAGGGTGTGTGTGAGCTATGAAGTAGATAAAAGTGTGAAGAGTTTGATAAGTGACGCATGAAGTATGCTAGATTAGTTTATAGAGTTTAATTAGAATTGTCTTCAACATATTGTAGATACATTGTATCATTTCAAATCTCTAGCAGTGATCCACCCTCTTTTATATCCTTGCAATGAGCCATTTCTTCTATTCTTTGGATAGTGAGTCCTCTGAATAGTGAGTCCACCTCGTAGTGAGCCATTCTATAATATCTTATAACTAGTTATAATATATTGTGAGCTAATCCTCACCGTGGTTTTTCCATTTTTGGGTTTTCCAAGTAAAATATGGTATTCTTGTGTTCTTTGATGTGATGCATACTTTCTATGTTCCTTTCTATTACTACAAGTTAATGTGATGCATTGAATGGATATTTAAGTTGATGAAGTTAATGAATTTCAATGAATATTGATTCACCCCCCCTCTTAGTATTTAGGGTGTTCAGCAAAATCATCCTTCTGATGGAAGAACTACATCTCAATATGATTAGATTCAATACTTAGCATGATACCTCTAACTATCCTAGTGTTCTAGAATGTTGCAATACCACTTGAAGCCTCATTCAAATTGAAGCCATGAAAGCCACAATCTTTAAACAAACAACGTTTAAACTTCTCAATATTTTCACATTGTATTTTTGTCTCTTGAATTAGCAGGATATTTGGTATATGATCTTGGATGATGTTTCTCAAGAGGTCATTCCTATGAAAATGGCTTAAACCCTTGAAATTTCATGAGATTATCTTCATTTGTGTAGTGACCCTCCAGTTTAGACATTCTGTTAGATTTGATTTTGCTTGTTAGATTACTTTGATACTATGTTGATTCTTTTCAGAGGAGATTCTAGATACTATGTTGTTTTGATTGTGCGGATGATACATTGACATCCTGGTTATTTGGATTATGTTGGTTCGATGATACTGTGATAGTTTCATTCATGATAGAGCTTGTTGGTTATGATTATTGCTTATGTTATCATGTTGATATGATTGATCTTGCTCGTTTGTGTCGATGGATAAGACAGTGTAGCATTACTCATTCGTGAGTACCCTGCTACGCTGCAATTCTTATTCACGGCGTGTTTTCTAACATGAGATATATATATATACATGTTTTTAACCTTGATGTTTTCCTGCAGACACAGGTACCGGGTAACAGCTCCACCTGCTTGTCAGGTCTGAGTGTACCCTAATCCAATATAAATATGTTGTCGGAGGTATTGACAGGTCCGTTTTAACCATCGTTCGTTTTCGAACGAGTATCTCTGTGTTTCCCTGTGTAGCCCAATTTGTCTTGTCATGTTCAAATGTATATTGTTTTGTGTTTGCGTATTTAATATCGATTTTATTAAATGTTTATTAATGTTTATGTCAACGTTTGTGATTTAATTTATTAAGTTAAATTACATATGCTGTTGAATTTATCAGTGAAAGTTAATTCTTTGCAATGTGTTAATTAAAATAATATTATTGTTGTTTTAATTGTGCAAATTGAATTGTGTGAAAAAGATATTTTTAAAATAAGATATTTTTGATGAGATAAGAATTTCTGATTATAGTTAAAGGTCTATTATGATATTTTGAAGGATTAGTTGAACTGAAGGAGTTATTTTCAATGCAAATTGAATTGCCAGTTAAGTTTTGTGATGAAAAGTGGAATTGCATGAGTTTATATTTGTTTTAGATTTTGGGGAAAATGGTGTGCACACATTCACGGGAAGAATTTGATGGCAGAAATTTTTAAGCAAATTTCAATATAGAATTGTTTCAGAAGAGTTTTCTTTAGGATTTGACTTTGAAGCGTAATTCGGTAGCTGGAATCATTGCAAATTTCTTCATTGGAATCCAGTGATTTGGTTGGGGTTTGACAAAAGTTTTGAAAGATCGTTATCAATCAGTTTTCAAGATTTTACAGGTTCTCTTCTCGAATTCTCTTTCTTCTGTTTGAATTCTGGAAAATTTATTGTAGAAATTCATTTTACTAAACCTGCAAAATAAAATAGAAGAATTATCAGATTAGGCAAATAAATTTCAGTGAAATTACAAACAAATTAATCTGCTAAGAAATCATGAATCATTCTTCTAAGCTGTACTCAAGCCATATCTTTTCTGGTTGTGAAATGGGTTTGTAAATATACAAAATTCTGTCTGAATGTATGATTATAATTCTGCACCAATTTTTATTTATATATTTATATCAAATACTTCCACCGTCACTTGGGATTAGTTCTAAGGCTTGTTCGTCCTCCTGTAGGTGAGCATTTAACCTAAAAACTTATATCAATGATTATATTATGATATATACTTTTGAACTGTGCGTAGCCTCTTGCGAATTTCTGTTTCCTGTCTTGAATATTGATTTTCTTGTTTTGGTGAAAAATCAAATCTTATGCACTACAGTTATCCCTGTGTAAAATTCGCACACAACCTTCTTCTGTTGATATTTACTGTGTAAACTTGAATAGAAGATTTAAATGAGATCATAATTTCACGCCTTTCCATTTTCTGAGATTCTTTTATTGACAAAATTCAATCTATAGGTTTATTTATTTTAAGATTAGACTATTCTTGGAATACCAGATTTGCGCACAAACTTTTCTCCTTATAAACAGATTATGCTGGTTTAAATATTGATTTTCTTGTTAAGGAGTGAGGATTAGTTTATTTCTTCTTTTTCTACCAGTTAAACCTTGCCTGAAATTGCGCATGGTTCTATCAAATCTTTTTCTCCATCAAATTTATTTTTCCATCAAATCTGTATTTTATATACCAATTCATCTCTGTTGATCTGACATTGAGTGCAACGTTTCTTTTTCTGTTAAAGATATTTTCAATTTACCTTGTGTTTGGCGCGTGTACCTGTTATTAAGTCGTGGGTTTTTGTTTAATCCTGAAAATTAGGTTAAGGCATTACCAGATTATTTAGAAGAATGTATAATTGCTATTCTTTAAAATAATAAATCTGCTCATTAAAATTATGTGTTTTATTACTTGTGATACTATTTACCTGGCGTCCGTTATAATCTGTCCTCTTATTCTTTTGAGTTTCTATCTGTAATCTGAGATGAGTACGCTGCATAAGTCCGCCTTGAGATTTCTGTGTTTTTTTTTTTTTAACAATGGACTTAACTACAGCTGCGAGAGATCCTTTTTGTTGCTTGTCTATCCGTAAATTTTATGCATGCTGTGTAAATATAGATGACCATCAGAGGTGAGCTAATCCGATCCTTTCACCGTTAAAATTTAGAAGAAAATATCTTTTGCATGGAAAGAAATCCCTGAAACAGTGTACACGTTGTTTATTCTACCAGTGGAAGCACGAAACTAGTGTTAAACTTTGACTTAGGTTCGAGTCATTATAATAAAAATTACGATGGCAGATTCTTCTAAAAGAACAAGCAAAAATATTAGTTGGATTTAAGCCTATAGTATCTTAAGTTGGAATTTATATTATATCATATAATTTTTAAGTAAAGAATTCCATTATACAAAGTATTTATGTTGTTATAATAATATAGTATTTAAAAAAAAAAAAACTATATTTGAAAGTGTTTGTAAAATAATAACATTTATAGTCTATATAAAGTATTCTCGTTATTGAATGAAATTTATTAAACCTCAATTTGAGAGTGTATTTACACAACTTTGAAATGATTTTTTTTATTTCGTTAAAAGAAGTTAAAAAAAAAATTATATTGTAAATTTGGTGCACTTAAATTTGTGACATTCTCAAAAAGTTTATTTATTAGAAAATTGCAATTTCACTGAGAATGATTAAGTGAAACTATTGGCTGCGAAAGTATCCTTGATGCAAGTGATGATTACTTTATTTCTTTAAAAGTTAAGAAAGAAAAAAAAAAGAGTTGTTAAGTGTTTGATGTATTGATTATATTGTTCAAATTACAACTGTTGTACGTGGGAAATATAGCTTCGTATTGTTTTGTGGTTTTCGAAGTGACAAACTAGAGATTGTGATTTGCCTCTAGTGAAGGATGTAAACATTCTATTTCAATTTTTATGCTTGATAGCATCCCCTAGAATAATTTTATGTTGAGTCGTGATGTAGAGAGAGTGGCTTGCGTTAGGGGCCGAAATCCTATAGTGATTGTCTGGGTAACCTAACGTAGGTATGTTAATTAAGTGATAACCTAACTAATATTTTAGGGGTTGGGTAGTTCTAAACATTAAAACAGATAATGATATGCCTCGCCTACTTCTTAACGCTCGTTTAGGTTGAGAAAAGGCTGAGAAGGCCTGGAATGGCAAGTCGCCATCTTGTCCACTTGAAAGATGTAACGACGCCGCATTTGTCTGCATAGAGGCCGGGAATCGGTAGAGACTGCCAGGGTAACTCTTGGTGAGGGCCGGTAGTCTAGGAAGATTCACCAGGGTAACCTATCCTGACAATGCGATGACACTCTCTTAGTCTATATCATGATGGTGTATCTTTTGTTGAGATTTCGATATAATGTGACTTGATACTGTGATTTCATGCATTTTGATTGTAAACGTTATGTCGTATAGTGAATTGTAAACCCCGTAAACGTGATGTTCTGTTTGCTATGTTTGTGGACCTGTCAGTATCTCCTAGCACGGAGGGAGTGGACCTTTGGGTTCCACGTGGTCGGGAGGTAACCGTGCTACACCTATCTTATAATTTTCTTGCAGATGATCCTAAGCTCGCAGCAGATTCCAGTTGCTATTTTGTTCGTGACTGAGGATGCAGAGCTTGTTCGTGGATTTTGTACCAGATCCCTTTTGAACACTATAATGTTTTGTAAACTTATCTCTGGTATAAGAGTGTATTGTTTGTATCACCTTTGATGTATAGAGATTCTTTGAAATCTCGCTTTGTGTAAAATTAACATTTGGGATATTTTAATTGTATTTAAATTTTATAAAATGGATCTTACACGAAATCAAATTTGTACTTTTGATTGATTATCAATGTGATTAGTTAACTTGTTAAGTTTATGTAACGTCTTGGAAACTTTATAACATATGTATAGACAATTAAAAAAAAATTCTGTTAACTTTGTACTTGCTGATTTTGTATCGAGATGCCTTGAATGCCAGAGAGTCAAAGCGGAGCATCAACATCCCGCTGGTTTGTTACAGCCACATCTCATTCCTGAGTGGAAATGGGATGTAATATCAGTGGATTTTATTGTTGGATTACCTACGTCATCGCGTCGACATGATGCCATCATGGTTACTGTTGACAGATTGACAAAGGTAGCTCATTTTTCACCAGTTCGGTCATCTTACAATGCTTCCTCTGTGGCCAGAATTTTCATGGAGGATATAGTACGATTGCATGGGATTCCACGTAGAATCATTTCAGATAGGGATCCTGTATTTACATCAGCATTATGGACATCATTACAGCATGCTTTAGGTACGCAGTTGAATTTCAGTTCAGCTTATCATCCTGAGACTGATGGTCAGACAGAGAGAGTCAATCAGATTCTCGAAGATATGCTCAGAATGTATGTGATGGATCGACAGTCGCATTGGGAGGACTATTTATACTTAGTGGAATTCGCTTATAACAATGGTTATCAGAGTTCCATAGGTATGCCTCCATTCCAGGCACTATATGGACGTCCTTGTCGTACACCATTGAGTTGGGATCGACTTGAGGATAGAGTCCTACTCGGTCCTGAGATGCTTCGTGATATGGAGCAACAGGTGGATCGTATTAGAGAGCACTTGGTAGCAGCACAGGATAGACAGAAGAAGTATGCCGATGCGCATAGGGTGGATAGACAGTTTTCAGTTGGAGACAGGGTTTTTCTTCGAGTTCGTCCGCGTAAGAGTCCAATCCGTTATGGAAAAGGCTCTAAGCTTGCACCTCGTTTTGTGGGACCATTCGAGATTCTTGAGAGGATTGGTCCTGTGGCATATCGACTTGCTTTACCACCCAGTCTATCACGTATTCATGATGTCTTTCATGTATCTGTTCTTCGACCTTATCATCCTGATATTTCACATGTACTTGATTGGAATGCATTACAGGTAGAGGACGGGCAGCTGGCTTTGGAGCCCGTGGGCATTCTTCAGCGTCGGAGGCTCGCCCTCAGGGGTCGAGACGTTGATCAGGTGAGGGTCCAATGGGATCCTAGCGATGAGGCATCAGCTACTTGGGAGGATGCGACACGTATGCATGAGCTTTATCCATATTTGTTTGCAGGCTTCCAGGAGTAAGCCTTATCCTAGGGGGGAGGATGTAGTGACCCTCCAGTTTAGACATTCTGTTAGATTTGATTTTGCTTGTTAGATTACTTTGATACTATGTTGATTCTTTTCAGAGGAGATTCTAGATACTATGTTGTTTTGATTGTGCGGATGATACATTGACATCCTAGTTATTTGGATTATGTTGGTTCGATGATACTGTGATAGTTTCATTCATGATAGAGCTTGTTGGTTATGATTATTGCTTATGTTATCATGTTGATATGATTGATCTTGCTCGTTTGTGTCGATGGATAAGACAGTGTAGCATTACTCATTCGTGAGTACCTCGCCACGCGCACTTTCCATTCACAAGTGTTTTCTAACATGAGATTATATATATATACATGTTTTAACCTTGATGTTTTCCTGCAGACACAGGTACCGGGTAACAGCTCCACCTGCTTGTCAGGTCTGAGTGTACCCTAATCCAATATAAATATGTTGTCGGAGGTATTGACAGGTCCGTTTTAACCATCGTTCGTTTTCGAACGAGTATCTCTGTGTTTCCCTGTGTAGCCCAATTTGTCTTGTCATGTTCAAATGTATATTGTTTTGTGTTTGCGTATTTAATATCGATTTTATTAAATGTTTATTAATGTTTATGTCAATGTTTGTGATTTAATTTATTAAGTTAAATTACATATGCTGTTGAATTTATCAGTGAAAGTTAATTCTTTGCAATGTGTTAATTAAAATAATATTATTGTTGTTTTAATTGTGCAAATTGAATTGTGTGAAAAAGATATTTTTAAAATAAGATATTTTTGATGAGATAAGAATTTCTGATTATAGTTAAAGGTCTGTTATGATATTTTGAAGGATTAGTTGAACTGAAGGAGTTATTTTCAATGCAAATTGAATTGCCAGTTAAGTTTTGTGATGAAAAGTGGAATTGCATGAGTTTATATTTGTTTTAGATTTTGGGGGAAATGGTGTGCACACATTCACGGGAAGAATTTGATGGCAGCAATTTTTAAGCAAATTTCAATATAGAATTGTTTTAGAAGAGTTTTCTTTAGGATTTGACTTTGAAGCGTAATTCAGAAGCTGGAATCATTGCAAATTTCTTCATTGGAATCCAGTGATTTGGTTGGGGTTTGACAAAAGTTTTGAAAGATCGTTTATCAATCAGTTTTCAAGATTTTACAGGTTCTCTTCTCGAATTCTCTTTCTTCTGTTTGAATTCTGGAAAATTTATTGTAGAAATTCATTTTACTAAACCTGCAAAATAAAATAGAAGAATTATCAGATTAGGCAAATAAATTTCAGTGAAATTACAAACAAATTAATCTACTAAGAAATCATGAATCATTCTTCTAAGCTGTACTCAAGCCGTATCTTTTCTGGTTGTGAAATGGGTTTGTAAATATACAAAATTCTGCACCAATTTTTATTTATATAATTATATCAAATACTTCCACCGTCACTTGGGATTAGTTCTAAGGCTTGTTCATCCTCCTGTAGGTGAGCATTTAACCTAAAAACTTATATCAATGATTATATTATGATATATACTTTTGAACTGTGCGTAGCCTCTTGCGAATTTCTGTTTCCTGTCTTGAATATTGATTTTCTTGTTTTGGTGAAAAATCAAATCTTATGCACTACAGTTATCGCTATGTAAAATTTGCACACAACCTTCTTCTGTTGATATTTACTGTGTAAACTTGAATAGAAGATTTAAATGAGATCATAATTTCACGCCTTTCCATTTTCTGAGATTCTTTTATTGACAAAATTCAATCTATAGGTTTATTTATTTTAAGATTAGACTATTCTTGGAATACCAGATTTGCGCACAAACTTTTCTCCTTATAAACAGATTATTCTGGTTTAAATATTGATTTTCTTGTTAAGGAGTGAAGATTAGTTTATTTATTCTTTTTCTACCAGTTAAACCTTGCCTGAAATTGCGCATGGTTCTATCAAATCTTTTTCTCCATCAAATCTGTATTTTATATACCAATTCATCTCTGTTGATCTGACATTGAGTGCAACGTTTCTTTTTCTGTTAAAGATATTTTCAATTTACCTTACCCTGCTATTAAGCCCGGGTTTTGTTTATCCCGAAAATTAGGTTAAGGCAAGTACCAGACATTTAGAAGAAATTTATAATTGCTATTCTTTAAAATAAATCTGCTCATTAAAATTATGTGTTTTATTACTTAGATACTATTTATTCAAGGCCCATTATAATCATTCTTCATTCTTTTGAGTTTCGCCTCAATCCGGAGATGAGTAGTTTTTATGTCCTACTTTGAGATTTCTTGTTTTTTTTTTAACAATGGACTAACTACAAACGCGAGAGATCCTTCGCTAGTTTGTCTATCCAGAATTTTATGCATGCTCGTAAATATAGATGACCATCGAGGTGCCAACTGATCCTTTCAATCGCTAAAATTTAGAAGAAAATATCTTTTGCATGGAAATCCCTTAAAATGTTGTACACGCTTGTTTATTCTACCAAAGGGAATGAACGCGTTAAACTCTTGACTTAGGTCTCGAGTCATTATAATAAAATTACGATGGCAGATTCTTCTAAAAGAACAAGCAAAAATATTAGTTGGATTTAAGCCTATAGTATCTTAAGTTGGAATTTATATTATATCTTATAATTTTTAAGTAAAGAATTCCATTATACAAAGTATTTATGTTGTTATAATAATTTAGTATTAAAAAAAAAAAAACTATATTTGAAAGTGTTTGTAAAATAATAACATTTATAGTCTATATAAAGTATTCTCGTTATTAAATGAAATTTATTAAACCTCAATTTGAGAGTGTATTTACACAACTTTGAAATGATTTTTTTTTTATTTCGTTAAAAGAAGTTAAAAAAAAAATTTATATTGTAAATTTGGTGCACTTAAATTTGTGACATTCTCAAAAAGTTTATTTATTAGAAAATTGCAATTTCACTGAGAATGATTAACTGAAACTATTGGCTGCGAAAGTATCCTTGATGCAAGTGATGATTACTTTATTTCTTTAAAAGTTAAGAAAGAGAAAAAAAAGAGTTGTTAAGTGTTTGATGTATTGATTATATTGTTCAAATTACAACTGTGTATGTGGGAAATATAGCTTCGTATTGTTTTGTGGTTTTCGAAGTGACAAACTAGAGATTGTGATTTGCCTCTAGTGAAGGATGTAAACATTCTATTTCAATTTTTATGCTTGATAGCATCCCCTAGAATAATTTTATGTTGAGTCGTGATGTAGAGAGAGTGGCTTGCATTAGGGGCCGAAATCCTATAGTGATTGTCTGGGTAACCTAACGTAGGTATGTTAATTAAGTGATAACCTAACTAATATTTTAGGGGTTGGGTAGTTCTAAACATTAAAACAGATAATGATATGCCTCGCCTACTTCTTAACGCTCGTTTAGGTTGAGAAAAGGCTGAGAAGGCCTGGAATGGCAAGTCGCCATCTTGTCCACTTGAAAGATGTAACGACGCCGCATTTGTCTGCATAGAGGCCGGGAATCGGTAGAGACTGCCAGGGTAACTCTTGGTGAGGGCCGGTAGTCTAGGAAGATTCACCAGGGTAACCTATCCTGACAATGCGATGACACTCTCTTAGTCTATATCATGATGGTGTATCTTTTGTTGAGATTTCGATATAATGTGACTTGATACTGTGATTTCATGCATTTTGATTGTAAACGTTATGTCGTATAGTGAATTGTAAACCCCGTAAACGTGATGTTCTGTTTGCTATGTTTGTGGACCTGTCAGTATCTCCTAGCACGGAGGGAGTGGACCTTTGGGTTCCACGTGGTCGGGAGGTAACCGTGCTACACCTATCTTATAATTTTCTTGCAGATGATCCTAAGCTCGCAACAGATTCCAGTTGCAATCTTGTTCGTGACTGAGGATGCAGAGTCTGTTCGTGGATTATGTACCAGATATCAAATGAACACTATATGTTTTGTAAACTTATCTCTGGTATAAGAGTGTATTGTTTGTATCACCTTTGATGTATAGAGATTCTTTGAAATCTCGCTTTGTGTAAAATTAACATTTGGGATATTTTAATTGTATTTAAATTTTATAAAATGGATCTTACACGAAATCAAATTTGTACTTTTGATTGATTATCAATGTGATTAGTTAACTTGTTAAGTTTATGTAACGTCTTGGAAACTTTATAACATATGCTATATTTTTGGCCTGGTATGAAACGTGACATTGCTGATTTTGTATCGAGATGCCTTGAATGCCAGAGAGTCAAGGCGGAGCATCAACATCCCGCTGGTTTGTTACAGCCACATCTCATTCCTGAGTGGAAATGGGATGTAATATCAGTGGATTTTATTGTTGGATTACCTATGTCATCGCGTCGACATGATGCCATCATGGTTACTGTTGATAGATTGACAAAGGTAGCTCATTTTTCACCAGTTCGGTCATCTTACAATGCTTCCTCTGTGGCCAGAATTTTCATGGAGGATATAGTACGATTGCATGGGATTCCACGTAGAATCATTTCAGATAGGGATCCTGTATTTACATCAGCATTATGGACATCATTACAGCATGCTTTAGGTACGCAGTTGAATTTCAGTTCAGCTTATCATCCTGAGACTGATGGTCAGACAGAGAGAGTCAATCAGATTCTCGAAGATATGCTCAGAATGTATGTGATGGATCGACAGTCGCATTGGGAGGACTATTTATACTTAGTGGAATTCGCTTATAACAATGGTTATCAGAGTTCCATAGGTATGCCTCCATTCAGGCACTATATGGACGTCCTTGTCGTACACCATTGAGTTGGGATCGACTTGAGGATAGAGTCCTACTCGGTCCTGAGATGCTTCGTGATATGGAGCAACAGGTGGATCGTATTAGAGAGCACTTGGTAGCAGCACAGGATAGACAGAAGAAGTATGCCGATGCGCATAGGGTGGATAGACAGTTTTCAGTTGGAGACAGGGTTTTTCTTCGAGTTCGTCCGCGTAAGAGTCCAATCCGTTATGGAAAAGGCTCTAAGCTTGCACCTCGTTTTGTGGGACCATTCGAGATTCTTGAGAGGATTGGTCCTGTGGCATATCGACTTGCTTTACCACCCAGTCTATCACGTATTCATGATGTCTTTCATGTATCTGTTCTTCGACCTTATCATCCTGACATTTCACATGTACTCGATTGGAATGCATTACAGGTAGAGGACGGGCAGCTGGCTTTGGAGCCCGTGGGCATTCTTCAGCGTCGGAGGCTCGCCCTCAGGGGTCGAGACGTTGATCAGGTGAGGGTCCAATGGGATCCTAGCGATGAGGCATCAGCTACTTGGGAGGATGCGACACGTATGCATGAGCTTTATCCATATTTGTTTGCAGGCTTCCAGGAGTAAGCCTTATCCTAGGGGGGAGGATGTAGTGACCCTCCAGTTTAGACATTCTGTTAGATTTGATTTTGCTTGTTAGATTACTTTGATACTATGTTGATTCTTTTCAGAGGAGATTCTAGATACTATGTTGTTTTGATTGTGCGGATGATACATTGACATCCTAGTTATTTGGATTATGTTGGTTCGATGATACTGTGATAGTTTCATTCATGATAGAGCTTGTTGGTTATGATTATTGCTTATGTTATCATGTTGATATGATTGATCTTGCTCGTTTGTGTCGATGGATAAGACAGTGTAGCATTACTCATTCGTGAGTACCCTGCTACGCTGCAATTCTTATTCACGGCGTGTTTTCTAACATGAGATATATATATATACATGTTTTTAACCTTGATGTTTTCCTGCAGACACAGGTACCGGGTAACAGCTCCACCTGCTTGTCAGGTCTGAGTGTACCCTAATCCAATATAAATATGTTGTCGGAGGTATTGACAGGTCCGTTTTAACCATCGTTCGTTTTCGAACGAGTATCTCTGTGTTTCCCTGTGTAGCCCAATTTGTCTTGTCATGTTCAAATGTATATTGTTTTGTGTTTGCGTATTTAATATCGATTTTATTAAATGTTTATTAATGTTTATGTCAACGTTTGTGATTTAATTTATTAAGTTAAATTACATATGCTGTTGAATTTATCAGTGAAAGTTAATTCTTTGCAATGTGTTAATTAAAATAATATTATTGTTGTTTTAATTGTGCAAATTGAATTGTGTGAAAAAGATATTTTTAAAATAAGATATTTTTGATGAGATAAGAATTTCTGATTATAGTTAAAGGTCTATTATGATATTTTGAAGGATTAGTTGAACTGAAGGAGTTATTTTCAATGCAAATTGAATTGCCAGTTAAGTTTTGTGATGAAAAGTGGAATTGCATGAGTTTATATTTGTTTTAGATTTTGGGGAAAATGGTGTGCACACATTCACGGGAAGAATTTGATGGCAGAAATTTTTAAGCAAATTTCAATATAGAATTGTTTCAGAAGAGTTTTCTTTAGGATTTGACTTTGAAGCGTAATTCGGTAGCTGGAATCATTGCAAATTTCTTCATTGGAATCCAGTGATTTGGTTGGGGTTTGACAAAAGTTTTGAAAGATCGTTATCAATCAGTTTTCAAGATTTTACAGGTTCTCTTCTCGAATTCTCTTTCTTCTGTTTGAATTCTGGAAAATTTATTGTAGAAATTCATTTTACTAAACCTGCAAAATAAAATAGAAGAATTATCAGATTAGGCAAATAAATTTCAGTGAAATTACAAACAAATTAATCTGCTAAGAAATCATGAATCATTCTTCTAAGCTGTACTCAAGCCATATCTTTTCTGGTTGTGAAATGGGTTTGTAAATATACAAAATTCTGTCTGAATGTATGATTATAATTCTGCACCAATTTTTATTTATATATTTATATCAAATACTTCCACCGTCACTTGGGATTAGTTCTAAGGCTTGTTCGTCCTCCTGTAGGTGAGCATTTAACCTAAAAACTTATATCAATGATTATATTATGATATATACTTTTGAACTGTGCGTAGCCTCTTGCGAATTTCTGTTTCCTGTCTTGAATATTGATTTTCTTGTTTTGGTGAAAAATCAAATCTTATGCACTACAGTTATCCCTGTGTAAAATTCGCACACAACCTTCTTCTGTTGATATTTACTGTGTAAACTTGAATAGAAGATTTAAATGAGATCATAATTTCACGCCTTTCCATTTTCTGAGATTCTTTTATTGACAAAATTCAATCTATAGGTTTATTTATTTTAAGATTAGACTATTCTTGGAATACCAGATTTGCGCACAAACTTTTCTCCTTATAAACAGATTATGCTGGTTTAAATATTGATTTTCTTGTTAAGGAGTGAGGATTAGTTTATTTCTTCTTTTTCTACCAGTTAAACCTTGCCTGAAATTGCGCATGGTTCTATCAAATCTTTTTCTCCATCAAATTTATTTTTCCATCAAATCTGTATTTTATATACCAATTCATCTCTGTTGATCTGACATTGAGTGCAACGTTTCTTTTTCTGTTAAAGATATTTTCAATTTACCTTGTGTTTGGCGCGTGTACCTGTTATTAAGTCGTGGGTTTTTGTTTAATCCTGAAAATTAGGTTAAGGCATTACCAGATTATTTAGAAGAATGTATAATTGCTATTCTTTAAAATAATAAATCTGCTCATTAAAATTATGTGTTTTATTACTTGTGATACTATTTACCTGGCGTCCGTTATAATCTGTCCTCTTATTCTTTTGAGTTTCTATCTGTAATCTGAGATGAGTACGCTGCATAAGTCCGCCTTGAGATTTCTGTGTTTTTTTTTTTTTAACAATGGACTTAACTACAGCTGCGAGAGATCCTTTTTGTTGCTTGTCTATCCGTAAATTTTATGCATGCTGTGTAAATATAGATGACCATCAGAGGTGAGCTAATCCGATCCTTTCACCGTTAAAATTTAGAAGAAAATATCTTTTGCATGGAAAGAAATCCCTGAAACAGTGTACACGTTGTTTATTCTACCAGTGGAAGCACGAAACTAGTGTTAAACTTTGACTTAGGTTCGAGTCATTATAATAAAAATTACGATGGCAGATTCTTCTAAAAGAACAAGCAAAAATATTAGTTGGATTTAAGCCTATAGTATCTTAAGTTGGAATTTATATTATATCATATAATTTTTAAGTAAAGAATTCCATTATACAAAGTATTTATGTTGTTATAATAATATAGTATTTAAAAAAAAAAAAACTATATTTGAAAGTGTTTGTAAAATAATAACATTTATAGTCTATATAAAGTATTCTCGTTATTGAATGAAATTTATTAAACCTCAATTTGAGAGTGTATTTACACAACTTTGAAATGATTTTTTTTATTTCGTTAAAAGAAGTTAAAAAAAAAATTATATTGTAAATTTGGTGCACTTAAATTTGTGACATTCTCAAAAAGTTTATTTATTAGAAAATTGCAATTTCACTGAGAATGATTAAGTGAAACTATTGGCTGCGAAAGTATCCTTGATGCAAGTGATGATTACTTTATTTCTTTAAAAGTTAAGAAAGAAAAAAAAAAGAGTTGTTAAGTGTTTGATGTATTGATTATATTGTTCAAATTACAACTGTTGTACGTGGGAAATATAGCTTCGTATTGTTTTGTGGTTTTCGAAGTGACAAACTAGAGATTGTGATTTGCCTCTAGTGAAGGATGTAAACATTCTATTTCAATTTTTATGCTTGATAGCATCCCCTAGAATAATTTTATGTTGAGTCGTGATGTAGAGAGAGTGGCTTGCGTTAGGGGCCGAAATCCTATAGTGATTGTCTGGGTAACCTAACGTAGGTATGTTAATTAAGTGATAACCTAACTAATATTTTAGGGGTTGGGTAGTTCTAAACATTAAAACAGATAATGATATGCCTCGCCTACTTCTTAACGCTCGTTTAGGTTGAGAAAAGGCTGAGAAGGCCTGGAATGGCAAGTCGCCATCTTGTCCTCTTGAAAGATGTAACGACGCCGCATTTGTCTGCATAGGGGCCGGGAATCGGTAGAGACTGCCAGGGTAACTCTTGGTGAGGGCCGGTAGTCTAGGAAGATTCACCAGGGTAACCTATCCTGACAATGCGATGACACTCTCTTAGTCTATATCATGATGGTGTATCTTTTGTTGAGATTTCGATATAATGTGACTTGATACTGTGATTTCATGCATTTTGATTGTAAACGTTATGTCGTATAGTGAATTGTAAACCCCGTAAAGTGATGTTCTGTTTGCTTTGTTTGTGGACCTGTCAGTATCTCCTAGCACGGAGGGAGTGGACCTTTGGGTTCCACGTGGTCGGGAGGAAACCGTGCTACACCTATCTTATAATTTTCTTGCAGATGATCCTAAGCTCGCAACAGATTCCAGTTGCAATCTTGTTCGTGACTGAGGATGCAGAGTCTGTTCGTGGATTATGTACCAGATATCAAATGAACACTATATGTTTTGTAAACTTATCTCTGGTATAAGAGTGTATTGTTTGTATCACCTTTGATGTATAGAGATTCTTTGAAATCTCGCTTTGTGTAAAATTAACATTTGGGATATTTTAATTGTATTTAAATTTTATAAAATGGATCTTACACGAAATCAAATTTGTACTTTTGATTGATTATCAATGTGATTAGTTAACTTGTTAAGTTTATGTAACGTCTTGGAAACTTTCTATCATATGTATAGACAATTAAAAAAATATATATTCTATTAACTTTGTACTTGCTCTATATGTATAATG
>VDFB02281492.1:1066964381-1066988771 GCA_007258455.2 Sequoia sempervirens | reverse complement strand
ACCTTGTTTTTATATATTTTGTCCATTAGTTTTCTTGGGTACACATTACAATATGTCCTTACAAGTACTAGCATTGATACTAACCATCATCTCCCTATATCATCATCTTTGGTGATCCTCACATGTTGAAAAGAGATATCCATAGAGGTATTAGGGATGAGACTTCTAAAGCTTATATGTATAATAAAGTTTAACAAAACCCTTATAACCCTTGTCAATAAAAGTGCATCATTATTTTGAGTAATATCTTCAAATTAAAAATGGTTGCATTATACTTTACAAATATATTAGGTTATCATTTTGTTTAGAATTTCTTCTTGGACTAGTTTTGAGTTTGCTCTCATGAATTTCTCATTGATTCAAAACTATATTTCTAAACATCAATTGACATACTTGAATTCTTTGTAACAATAAACTAAAATCATATCGA
This sequence comes from Sequoia sempervirens, assembly GCA_007258455.2. Lineage (NCBI taxonomy): Eukaryota > Viridiplantae > Streptophyta > Pinopsida > Cupressales > Cupressaceae > Sequoia > Sequoia sempervirens. The sequence goes on along the minus strand of VDFB02281492.1, from coordinate 1,066,988,341 downwards.
CACGTTATATTTAGATGACCAATGTATTATGATATATGTGGCCTACTTGATTATCTATTCCAAGAAACTCAAGGCTCTTTATAAGCTCTTACTCATTTTGAGCATTAGTGATGTTGCTCTATTCATTAGAGAGATGAATCAACATAAGCTTTGCCTCCTTAAGATTCATCAGAACAATTATCTATCTCAGCCTCCACCTTCACATCTATTTTTCAATAAAAAATAATAACGACCTCATTTTCCCCAATGGTCATATTTTGTCAAACATAAAACCACAACATAAATATAGTTATCTTTTCAATATACTTTTACATTTTTCTTTCTCAACGAAAAGATTATTTTTTTCCATAACTTTCCATTTTTCTTTCTTTCACTGATTTTCAAAACTTAATATTTAACACACCTTTCTTTCAATTCCATTAAACAATGGTATAAACTTTCTAATTCAAATTTAAAAACTTGTTTTGAAAGCCAAAGGTACCCAAGAATTATTAAAACCCACTACTCTATACTGGTTCTTCCCATTACTATTTGTTATCTGGAGAAGAGGTAATACATACCGAATGTAATGCGGTTCCCGGGAGAGAGAGGAGAAAGTGTCCAAGCTTTAATTCTGTTATTATCAATGTATGTGCCGTTGGTGCTGCCCAGGTCCGTTACAAACAGATTGCCCTCTATTCTCTCCAACCGCGCATGCACTCCCGAAACTGCATCATTTTCATTAATTGCTTTACTAAATTAACAACAAAACGGTCTTGCCTAAAACCAGAAAATATCTGCTGTTAAAACTTGCCTGTGGCTATTGGAATCACAACATCAACTTTCCCTGCAACTCTTCCAATGGTGGTCACATCCTGCACACACATTTCATATTGTTTTACCCTTTAAAAAATGTTAAGAATAGAAACAGGTTAAACATTCGAAACATCTAAAGCCTCAAAGAACAAACAACCTGTACAATGCCCACATTTCCCAGAGAGTGTGCACCAGGAGCAGCCACTTCTGTGTTTAGGTGTTCACTTCTCCCATCACCTGACACACAATAACAGACTACTGAATCAATTTAGAAAGTGAAAGGGCTTTTAAATCTAGTGAAGAAAACAAATGAACACTAGTCTGCCTCCTCTCTAAGGATAGTACTGCTAATCTAGTAGAGTAAGGGAGACATTAGATAGCTTTTCTTTCCTTCTGGAATGCCCAAAATCTCAAGCTAGGAGGAGACTTTCAGATTCGAAATGATGAGTTGAATAAAATGTTTCGGGATTGGAAATGATATTAACATGAAATGTTTTTAGATTTGACTGTATGTTTCAGATTACATTCATAGAAAACAAGAGAAAAGAAAATTAAAATACACAGACAACAATTCAATGGATCAGTCAAACAACAAAGCTATTCAATGGATCAAGTTATATAAAATTTCTGTTTCAGAAGAAAACTCAAACAAAACAAGAGGGTTTGTGTTCCCATACACATATACATACATACATGAATGTCTGACAAAATATTTGATGGGGATTCAAACAAGCAATATAGATCAAGTCAGAAGCTGTCAGAGTATTGTAGACTATCTGCAAATTAAAAACTTGTAAAGTACATTATGGATAACCATAACCTAAACAAGTACAGAGTTTACAAGGCATGAAATCACTTAGTGAGATTTGTCAGCACAGCAGAGAAGGATCACAACAGATCAAAATAAACAAGTTTCTAAGTTAAAAATTGTTTTAGAGATGAAAGGGTTGTAATTCAATTAGTTGAACACAATGGATGAGGGTTATGGTATATTTTTTAATTATGCCATTGATTATGCGATCCATTAAAGTTTAAACCCTTGAAGATATAAAAGATGAGATTGAGATTGTGTTCTAGATGGCTTTGATGGACTGGATATCCCAGTGCCAGACTCTCAGTCAAAGAGATAATCAGCATAGACTTATGTTTTGTATCAAAATAACAAAATGAATTGATGGATGCCATAAAATCCTCCGAAAGAAAAGAAAAAAGTCCAGAGAGCATGAACAAAAACCCCAAGTCAGGTGAGAGAAAACAACTGACCAACGGCATGAAGAGACCATTGGGTATCTTTAGGGTGTTCCAAAGCTTGGAGAGCGCTGACCCAAGCCTCTTTGGGCCCCCATACTCGCCTGTGAAGATCAAAAGGCGTCTTCTTCTTTTGCAATGCCTGCCACCCACCAAATCTCTGCTGCTGCTGCGCCGGGCATCCCCCATGACCACTGACCAGCCGATGACCTGCTTTAACACCATTATTACATTTAGACCTCAGCCCACCTGAAGGTGCTGCACAAGGATATCCCACCAAGCTCTGCATCTCCTCCCTCAACACACTCAGATCTCATGCATTACACACTCACCTACCCCCCAAAAATCTAGTTCTAGGTATGATCAAAGAGCTGCTTCTCCTTTTCTGTTACATGAAACCGAATTACATGTGATTCTTCTTCGCAGAAAGGTTGGTACTTGCTTTGTGTAGTAGACAGACGCGTGGCACTGACAGACTAGTCCTTGCATTACTTTTTTTATTCATGAAAACCATTGTCATGCGGGGACCAGTGATCTTGAATTTTTTATTCCACCACCACTAATAACCTCGGTAATTACTGTTCTTGGTCATTGATTGAAGAACTGTTCAGCTCCTCCTTACACGTCACCCATTTTTTAACCTCTAATGCCCATTTTAAGGATTAGTGATGCATTGATATATTCATTAGGGGGGCCATGACCACTGATTACTTTTAAGATTGAAATCAGTCAAGTACTGGTAACATGAGGAATTTATGGGCTGTGGGTCACCAATACTTTATGCAAAAGATGTTTGGTGGTGAGCTTCATTCATGTTTTTGACATCACATACTGGGTAACCTTTATGTGGCCTTTATGTAACCTTTATGTAGCTTTATGTATTGGGGGATGTTAATGGATTTTTTTTGGATTTTTTAATTGTATATGATTTATTGGAATTCAATTAGGGAAATTTTTAGTGATTATTTGTTGTTAGTTATCAAATTTTTATGTTTGATGTTTTGAAAATGGTGAATTCTTATATTTGAAGTTGATTTATTCATTCAAATTGATATATTTCTCCTACATGTAGTATATATTCACCTTGATATAGGTTTAATTTCTTAGAATAGATTTTGATTGCTATGATATTTATCTTAGTTTTGGTACAATCATCCTAATATGAGTAGGCACGTTTTAATTTGGGTTCATTTCTTTGGTACTTGAATTTCTATTTTTTAAAATTATGACTCGATCACCCCTATAGTGACAAGAATGTTTATCATTTTGTTGTGATTGTTTGTTGTTTTACATGAAGTTTTTCCACAATCTGATGGCATTGGTCCCGTAATTCTAGCCAATTTAGCGCAAATGTGTAACATGCCCAATGTTTAACGCAATGAATTTACCTATGTTTTAACCCACATGTGAATAGTTTACGATGCAATTTATAGCAATAAAATTGTTCTTTTCTAATTCAATAACAAGATGCACATTTGAAATAATCTCATTTCAAAATTCCATTGCATATACAAAGAAACTGTAATCAAGGGATTTCTTTTAGGTTTGATTAGGAGTGTTAGCAACAAACAATAGATGACAATGAAACCCAAAGATCTTACAAAACACAAAGGAAGTAAAATACAAAACGATTATACCTGATCGCCAAGACTTCCATGATTCACTTTTGTAATACCTTCTTGCTTGCTGGATGATGTTACCCTCAGATTCGTCATGCGAGCAAATCTGCAAATGCCTAAGTCCTACACCAAGCTTTGAAGGATCTATGCTATGCCTACATGCCTATGCCTATAGCTATAATTGTCAATGTCTATGCCTAAATAAATGCCAAGACTTGATCAAATGACTATAATAAATATTGAGATTGCATATAAAAACTAAGTGTGCAAAATGCCTAAAATGTAATGTGGATGTGCATAAATTTAAAATGTCAGCGTGTCTATGTGTAATCGAAAAGTGAGAGGAAAATGACATTTTAAACGGACGGACGAGATTAATTGATGATGAGAACCTAAAATGAGAGATCCAGATTAAATCTGAGAATCCCTAATTAGGGTTAGGGAAAAATCATTAATTGAACGGTCAAGATAATATCTCAGATAATCGGATCGACGGTGGAGAATAAATGAGATAAATCAATTAGAAAATAAAGATTTTCAAAATTGAGAAGATAAATACTGAACTGAAGATCAGATTTGGAAAATCAAGAATCTGCCCGATTACTTGATTTTTGGAAGATTAGTTTCCATTTTGAATTGAGTTAATTCAAATTATGGATTTTATGAGATAATAAATAATCTTTTTCAGATTATTTACCAAAATCGACTGACAATTAAGATTGTGATGACATTTTAAATAATTGATTTATTTAAAATGAGAGGAATATTAAATTGGCAATTAAATAATTAAATTTAATTATTTAATTTAGAAGATAAGATTAATTAATTAAATAAATTAATCAATTCATTTAATTAAGACAATTAGTGACATATTAAATAAATAAATAAAACTTATTTATTTAATAATCAGGAAGAAATATATGACAAAGGGGGAATTAAATAAATTAAGAAATTTATTTAATTAAGTGAAGACTTAAGACAATTAATGACGTATTTAATAAATAAATGAAATTTATTTATTTAATAATCATGAAAAATACAAAGATATGAATTAATTAAACAATTATAAATTATTTAATTAATAGTCGAATGTGGACCAAGGACATAATTAAATGTATTAATTATGCGAGGACGAAAGTGGTAAAAATGAAGCTTGCAGGCCTAGGTCATTTTTAGGTGTCTACATTTTTCCCCTATTTGTCATAATGTCGCTTGTCGCATTGTGACAAAGAAAATAAGTCGACAATATGCCCCAGTGAAAGTACGGATTATCATTGCCCCCTCGGGAAATTTTTCCAATTTTGGGTCGGCGACAGAAAAATTTGAAAAGGGTCCCGATAAATCAATCTGATGACCAGAAAAACAATGGCGCAGTCGGTTTCGGATTCGGATATGTTTAAGACAGTCAACAGAGAAGTCAAAGGTGGTCAAATGAGCCTCCAGTATTGACCTTGTTTGAAAAATGTCATTTTGACCTCATAAATAGGTTAACCGAGGGGTAAAAGTCAATTCATATTCACTATTTACCTTGCGAAATTCAAGAGTTCAGAGTGAAAGGCGCAACAGCGAGGATGGTGATTCCAGCTTCAGAGCACCGCAGGGAGATCATGAGGACCTTCAGGCGGCCAGAGGGCTCAGAGCCAGCGGTATGTACCTTTAACTCACTTTGTCATTTTATCATTTTGCGTGCCAAATTTAAGTTTCTAGGACCAACAACGTCTGCGCCGCGATGCAACTGCGTTCACGTAAGCTGCAATCATCTGCGCGTTCGACGCATTTGATGCGTCGCGATGCAAGTGCCAAGACAAATTAGGGTAGAGCGACCGGTCACGCCGCATTTGACAATATATGCGACACATTTGACTTATCGTGTCGTAATTGACTATTGGAACGCCACAATTGTCATTGCAACGCACTTGCTGTTTTCAATGTCGCGATTGTGTTTTTGCGACGCAATTGCTTTAATGCGACGCATTAGTCAAAGTCTGCGACGCATTTGTTGTTTTGGAACACATTTGATGTACGGTACGACACAATTGATGTTTTGCGACGCAATTCCCTAAATGCGACGCATTTGCAATTTACCTTGACCACATTTGATTTCTATGTTTGTGTATCCTTAGATGTTTTTCATGATGCTAACAGTTGTCCAAAAAGTACTGATGCATTGTTCGTCTTTTTGCAGAGGCAGCTTGCCCCTATCTATACGAGAGAGAGCAAACCGACCACCTTTCGGTTCGCCGATCAGTTGGGCCCGCGAGAGCGGCGGCGATTGATGCGACTGGGTTTATTCTATGTTGCGTTCATGCCCGCCATTCGGGCGAACAGGGGTCTGCTGACGGCGTTGTGTGAGCGGTGGCACTCAAAGACCTGCTCCTTCCACCTGCCGACGGGTGAGGCTACCATCACCTTAGAGGATGTCTACCATATTTTGTGAGTGCCGATTCGTGGGGAGCAGATCATCTACGACCCTCGGCATGACGACCAGACTTTTCATGCCTACTATCGAGATCAGGGTGCAGGACTGGGGATTCAGGGCTATGAGATCCGATGGGAGTTCATGGCGGAGCACTACGGGCACTTCGATGCATTCTTGGCAACTATGATTGTAGGTATTTTGGTTCCTGACCGGCAGGGACACGGGTTCCCTATTAGCTGGGGAGACGTCCTGGTGGGCATGAGGCGAGGCAGGACTGTTTATGCTTGGGGTCCTTGTTTACTGGGGACACTTTATCACCAGCTACATGATGTTGTGTACAGGAGAGGAGAGAGCATCTCCTGTGGGACGACCCTGATAATGATCTGGGCTTGGGAGCACAGTGTGATATTTCGACCTACCATTGAGAGACCGCAGTTGGCTGATGGTATGCCCTATGCGTACTATTATGCAGGTGCGTTACAGCAGACCCATATGGGTGAGACAAGGTGGTGGCGGCATCGTATCGACACGATGATATCCTTTACCTGGAGGCCGTACCGAGATTGTGGTTAGTGGGATGACAAGGATGAGCACTTGAGTCTGTGTAGGCAGTTCAGGTACTTGATTGGCTAGACAGTGCAGACGTCCCTAATTATTGAGATGTACTTGTCGCAGCGTGTTTTGAGACAGTTTGGAGAGCAGCAGGATGTGCCCGTAGGGACAGCGGAGTATGCTCGATCATCCAGGGAGTATGCGTGGGGACCAGCTATCCCCGTGGCATTTGCAGAGCAGCAGATAGACAGACTAGTAGCCCAGGCCTGGGGTTGGAGGGGAGGAGCAGCGGATCCTAGTATGACCGCAGCTTATGATTTATGGTGGCAGACACACAGGCCAGTGCCTTTGACGGATCCAGATGGGCCAACACCAGTGGATAGACGGTCAGTTATTCCACGGGTGCCACGAGCTAGGCGAGGTGGCAGAGGCAGAGATGGAGGCAGAGGGAGAGGCAGAGGCAGGGGCGGAGATGGAGGGAGGGGTGGAGATGGAGGCAGAGATGGGGGTAGGGGTGGAGACGGAGGTAGAGATGGAGATGATGGCAGAGATGGCCGGAGACGACAACGGGACGGTCAGAGACAAGGCCGGAGGGTGCGACATCGTGTAATGAGGGTAGCCTTAGATGCTATCCCTGAGGTTGGTGAGGAGGGGGAGAGAGAGGAGCAACCCAGACATGAGGGAGAGGGTGAGGAGAGACAGGAGGAGGAGAGGCATGAGGAGGAGGCGGAGGAGAGGCATGAGGGGGAGGCGAAGGAGAGGCACGAGGAGGAGCCGAAGGTGGATGTCAGAGGGCAGGAGGAGGAGGTGGGTGATGATGATGATGACGAGGACGAGGCTATGGATGAGGCCGAGAGACTCCTCAGATATCGGATGGTGGAGGGAGAGGAGGAGATACCCTCCAGCTTAGTGTTACCTCATGATGCCACAGTAGATCAGAGGGTGGCCGATCTACAGCAGAGACTAGATGATAGCCTGGCACAGGTCAGATCCTTACAGTCAGCTCTAGAGCTAGCCCAGGTGGAGCGGGATCAGGCAGTGATCCACCAGCAGGATGCAGCTCAGTGGTGCACAGACTTCGCGACATTATGCACAGGGCCCATGGGAGACATGGCTCGCGAGCTAGCCAGGGTGAGCACGAGATTGGGGCAGTACAGGACATTATATGAGTAGGTAGTGCCACCAGAGCGATGGGATCCTACCTTGTCACAGTCTCAGACGAGGACAGGTAGTGGCCACAGATCAGGCAGTGCTACTGGCAGTAGGAGCCATACCAGTGTCGGAGAGTCTACCTCGACAGGACACACTTCAAGGCACAGGTCACATCATTCACGCAGGTACACCCCGAGTCCTCATTCGGGTCATAGTCATGGGTCGACTGGTTTAGTGCAGAGGTCAGGACAGGTACAGCCACCAGTGGTTGATCCCTCTTCTTCTCAGAGTCCGGCTGTAGTGACATCACAGATGTTTTATACCGTTGAGATGACACCTGCCTTCTCAGTTCCAGTGGTGGCATAGGCAGAGGTCACCACAGGTCCACTGATTGCTTCAGCGCCAGTGACAGAGCTTCAGCCACCACATTCCTCGCCTCGAGGGGATGATGAGAGTCTACCCTAGGGGAATTTTGTTATTTAGGACACACTATGTATATTATTGAGCCTGCGAGCTCCATTTTTTGGATATCCCATGACTTTATCTTGTGACATTGTACATTTTTTGAAATGATACTATATGATGATGCAGTTTTGATGCGGCCTATATGTGTTATGTGATGCTCTTTGATTTATGCATATGATATGATGTCCTCTATATGATGCTTATTTATGATTTTGATGCATCAATGATGCAATTCTTATTTATATGAGATGATGATTATAATGATGTGCATGATGTATTTTAGTAACAGATGCGATGTTGATGATTATTTTAATGCAATGTTTATGTATATGATTTGATGCCATGGATGATGTATGTATGGATCTAATGCAATGTTTATATGATCATATATGCACTTATGTTTTTGGATGTCATAGGATATCATCGTGAGATGGACGAGAGAAGACGACAAGACTGATGAGAGAAGATGACTAGACCAAATAGGAGAAGATGACGAGACCTATGAATATGCATGTTAATTCCTAGACCAAATCCTTCAAAGCTTTACCATAGGACATTAGTATTTATTGCTCTTAATCATCATTGGGCAGACTATTGTATTGGCCAAGAAACACCATGATATGACATAGATCAAGGTGTGCAAGGTCGTACCATTACGTAAAACAAACAGTCACAGACAAGGATGATCATGACTCATACTAAGAGCGTGATTGCCCCAGTCTTTTTGCCATAATCAACCACATGCAGAAAAAGAAAAGGACAAATCATGAAACGTCATTGCTTCTCTAAATCCTGTTTCTGGGACATCCTTGAGAAACTAGTGGCATGATTGTCAAAATATAAAAAAAATAGAGTCCTTACCACGATATGTCGTTGTTTTTCTAAATCCCAAAATCAGGACCTCGCTGAGAAACTAGTAGTCATGCGTGTGAATTGACATGATACGTCGTTGCTTCTCTAAATCCTGCTTAGTGGGATCTCGCTGAAAAACTAATATCATGATAAAAACTAAAAGACAATTGTCAAGTGTTTGCCAAGCGTGTCTAGATGCCGAGTGCATTGATGTGTCAATGTAAATTTAAATGATGCCAAGATGACAAATGCCGAAGGTTGCCATATTCAGGAAGGACACATCTTGAATAATGTTGATGTCTAGGAAGGACACATCCTAAAACACCAATATCAAAGTTTTGTTCTTTAGAAGGACATATCTGAAAGAACATTGACGTCAAGAGGAATGATCCTTAAGTCTCAAAAAGGATCCCTCAAAAATGTCAAATGATAGGGACGATGCCTAGGAAGGACACATCCTAAGGCACCAATGTCAAAGTTTTGTTCTTCAGAAGGACACATCTGAAAGAACGTTGTTGTCGAGAGGAATGATCCTTAAGTGTCAGAAAGGATCCCTCGAAAATATCAGATGACAATGTCGATTCCTAGGAAGGACACATCCTAAGGCATAAATGACAGAGGTTATTCTTTAGAAGGACCCATCTGAAAGGTAACCAAGAGTTGATAGTTTGACTGGTTGCGATAATTTGACTTGTTTTGACTAAGTTTGACTTGTTTTGACCGAGTTTGACTTTTTTTGACCGAGTTTGACTTGTGTTGGCCATATGTCGATATTGTCATGATGATATGTGTCGATGAGATTGTCTTGCTTTGATAATGATTGTCATGATGAGTTTTGTTCGTTTGGGAAAGATTCGTGTTGTCTTGAAGACTTTTTGACGTGTGTATCAGTGTGATGCCATGAACCCTAATGGACTGACCTAGTGCGGCCTCGGGCACTCATCGATAGATGGCCTTGCCTACGTCATACACTCAGAGACCTCGTAGTTCGACACGACCAATGACTTTGTCCACAAGACAGAAGTTTGAATCATGATTTTCTTTTGACAAATCTAAATGGACTGACCTAATGTCTCAGGGACTCAAATGTGAGTCTTGCCTACGTAGCAAATGCGCAGAGACAACGTAGTTCAGACAAATGACAAAGACTGATTGATATGACTGATTTTGACAAGAGATGACAATGCGTTCGCGTTCTTCGAGCAGTCTGATGTTTTGTTTGTGGTTTTCTTCATGACGTTTTATATTCTTTTGGTCTTTTTTGAGGACTTTTTATGACGTTTTTGTCTTTCTTTCTTTCTTTTTTTCAGGTCTTTTTATGATGTTTTTGATCTTTTTCAGGACTTTTTGCGATGTTTTTGGTCTTTTTTAGGACTTTTTGCCAATGTTTTTGTCTTTTTCCAGGACTTTTTGCCAATGTTTGTCTTTTTTCAGGACTTTTTGCCAATTGTCAAGATCACGTGTGACATCCACTGCAGTTTCATGATAAACGTTTTGCCCCTAGTCAGGTCCAAGACTTAGCCATTTGCAGGGAATATGGACATGATGCTATTGGTTTACTAGATGGATGATCATCAAGACTTGATATCAATCATTTATCTACTATGACAGGTAGGGTAGGATGTGGTGGTGATTTACTGAATAATGGCGAAAATACCTTTCATCCTAGGCCAAGTTAGACAAAGTGACAGTAGATGGCAAAGCAATGATTGATTACGCATGGCGCCTGTTTGTCAGGTTTTCACCATGGTACCTGTCTAAAGCACCTGTTTGCCAGGTTTTCACTATTGAACGAATCATTTTTCTCTTTACTATTTTGTTGACTTTTTTATTTTTTTGGTGTCACCAAGACGCCTATTTGCCAGGTTTTCATCAGGGTGATGATTTTTTAATTTTTAATTTTTTTTTGTATTTTATGGTTTGCAGCTCCATCCTCTGATGCTATGCGTAGAACCTTCAGAGATGTAAATTGTTGATGGGCTCTGTCAATTTTTCTCCATCTGGAGTTGCCAGTTGATAAGCTCCAGAACCAAAATAAGATATGATAATGTATGGACCCAGTCAGTTTGGTTCAAATTTTCTTGGCTTTTCTCTGTCTGCTTAGTTCTTGGGGTTCTGCATGAGAACTAGTTCGCCAATGTCAAAATTTCTGACCATAACCTTTTTATTGTAGCTACGACAAAGATGGTTCTGATATGCTTGGAGATGGTTCAGTGAATTTTGTCTTCTTTCTTCCAGCATTTCCAGCTCGTGCAAGCGTGATTGTCGGTACTCCTCTTCATTAGTTAGACCCTTCAGGGAGACTCGTAGCGAAGGAATTTTGACCTCAATGGGTAAGATGGCCTCAGCGCCAAAGACTAGGGAAAATGGGGTGGACCCTGTAGGCATACGAATGCTAGTTCGGTAAGCCCACAAAGCAGGGTTGAGTTGTATGTACCAGTCACGGCCAGCGTCATTGACAGTCTTTTTGAGAATTTTGACAATGGTTTTATTGGACGCCTCAGCTTGGCCGTTTCCTTGTGGGTAGTATGGAGATGAAAAGTGGTGTTGGATATGGAATCGCTCACATAACTCACGTACGTCTTGGTTTTTAAACGGACATCCGTTGTCAGTGATGATGGATTGTGGAAGGCCATACCGACAAATGATGTAGTTAAGGATGAACTTCGATATTTGTTTGCCGGTAATATATGTCAATGGGATGGCTTCAATCCACTTTGTGAAATACTCAGTGGTGGTAATAATGAATTTTTGGCCATTGGATGAGGTTGGATGAATCTTACCCACGAGATCAAGTCCCCATTGAGCAAAGGGCCAAGGAGAAGTGATCGGCCGAATTTCTTGTGCTGGAGCATGGACCAAATCACTGTGAATTTGACATTTGCGACAAGTCCTGACATATTCAATTGCATCTTTTTCCATTGTCAGCCAATAATACCCGAGTCTCGTTACTTTCTTAGCTAGAGTAGGACCACTCGAATGAGATCCGCATATACCGTCATGTACTTCTCGTAAGGTCGTACATGCTTCATCGGTGTCAAGACATCTAAGGAGGGTATCATCGAAACTATGGCGATAAAGGGTGTCACTGACAATGGCATACCTTGCAGATTTCCTAATGAAGGAATTTCTTTGGTTATTGGACAGGTTTAGTGGAAGGGTTTGAGACTTTAGGTAGTCGTAAATGTCCTGATACCAGGGAGAGTTGGGACCAACAAGTTTGCAAAACATTTCTGATTCTGGGATATCATACGCCGGTATCAAGAGCTGTTCTACTAAGAACTCAAATTGTGACACATTTTTAGGTATGTCCAAGAGAGAACTAATAGTAGCCATTGCATCAGCTGCCTTATTCTGTGCCCTGGGGATTTGTTCAAAAGAAATCAATTGGAAGTATGTCAGGAAACTGTCCACCATTCTCTTGTAGGGAAGCAACTTCTCATCCTTTGTTTCATAGTCATTGTTCACTTGGTTGATCACGAGCTGGGAATCCCCGAATACAAGCAACATCTAAATTTTTCATTTGATTGCCAACTTGAGACCTGTGACTAGTGCTTCATATTCGGAAATGTTATTTGTACAAGGGAAAGTGATCCTGAATGACTTAGGAATTGAATCCCCCTGTGGTGTGATAAACAAGATTCCAGCGCCTGAGCCATGACCAGTATGAGACCCATCAAAATATAGCTTCCATGGTGCTGCCGGTTCTGCATGAAAAATGGACTCATCAGGAAAATCAGTTACTAGTGGATGAGTGACTTGGATTGGTGCATCTACCAGCTGATCTGCTATTACCTGCCCTTTTATTGCCTTACGCTCGACATATTGTATGTCATACTCGCTTAGTATCATGACCCATTTTGCCAACCGACCTGTTAATGCCGCCCGACTTAAGAGATATTTCAATGGATCAATCTTGGCGACCAGCTGTGTCTGATGACTGAGCATATAGTGTCATAGTTTTTGGGACGCAAAGACAACAGCGAGGCATGCATGTTCAATGTATGTGTAGTTCAACTCATACCCTATTAGTGTGCGACTCATGTAATAGATTGCTCTTTCTTTTCCTTCATGATCATTTTGTGCCAGCAATGCCCCCAGTGCTGAACTAGTAGTCAAGATGTATAGAATTAATGGCTTTCCATGAATAGGAGGCATGAGGACTGGTGTTGACAGCAGGTAATCTTTGATTTGCTGGAAGGCCTCTTGACATTTATCTGTCCATACAAAGGGGATACCCTTGCGCAATAGATACTGAAACAGATGACACTTATCTGCCAATTGGGCTATGAAATGCCGGATAGACTGTACTCTGCCTTGCAGAGCTCTAAGTTCACTGATTCCTCTGGGTGGAGGCATGTCTATGATTGCTTTGACCTTTTCCGGATCAACCTCTATGCCTCTTCGGGAAATTATGTACCCAAGAGTTTACCTGATGTGACCCCAAAAACACAGTTCTTAGGGTTTAATCAAACTTTGTACTCTTCAAGTCTCTTGAAAATTGTGTCAAGTACCTTCAAATGATCTTTCCTTGTTGCTGATTTGGCCAAGAGGTCATCTACATAATCCTCCATTATTTTGTGCATCATGTCATGGAAGATCGTGGTCATAGCCCTTTGATATGTGGTACCTGCATTTTTGAGACCAAATGGCATGACGTTCCAACAGTATGTACCCCATGGGCAAGTAAATGTCATTTTGTGCTGATCCTCAGGAGCAATGCGGATTTGATTATAGCCAGAGAAACCATCCATGAGGGATAGCATCTCATATCCTGCTGTAAGGTCCACTATGATGTTAATGTTTGGCAAGGGAAAGTCATCCTTTAGACATGCTTTATTTAGGTCTTGGAAGTCTGTACATACATGGATCAACCCATTTGGCTTTGTGACTGGGACCAGATTAGAAATCCATTCCACATAGTCAATAGACCTTATGAATTCGGCATCTAACAATTTCTTTAACTCGGCCTTGACCAATAGGGCAACTTGGGGATGCATTTTGTGCAACTTCTGCTTGACTGGTTTAGCATTAGGTAATAGTGGCAGATGATGTAGAACTAGTTCTAGGTCCAATCCTGGCATGACAGCATAGGACCACGCAAAATTGATTTTTCGTTCTGCAAAGAATTTATGAAATTCTGGTTTCTCTTCGTCAGTCAATGATGCAGCAAATAGGACCATCTTGGGGTCTTCTGCAGTTGAAATGTTATCTTCTATTGTGTCCTCAATAAGCATGGCTGATTTCTCCTATTGCATGAGGAGAAAGTCCAGTCCTCCATCTTTGGGCACCTCAGAGAGGTTTTCACCCGCAGATACGTCCTTTATTTTTACTATTTTATCGTCAAGAGGTGTCTTTCGGTTTTCACCTAGAGACGTTTCACTTTTTGTTTTATTCTTATTTTTACTTTTGCGACTAGAGGACTGAATAGTCTCGCCGAAGTATGCCATGTAGTCTAAATCAATGGAAAATCTTGATTTGTGGTCCCCACTAGGTATGCCTTCTCGTAATCCCATAAATTCAGCAATTGCCTCATCATTCTGAAATGTGTCCAGCACTGGCGGTCCTTGTTGGTCCCAATCGACTAGGTCAGGGTAAACTAAGGAAATGCCATCGTCGATATTGGTGAATTGGGGTGAGGATGCAGACAGCATATAGACGTGTTCAGTGATGTTGTAGATGAGATTGTCATCGTCCAACTCAACATCAGACTCTATCCAATATTCTCCTTCACTAGTGTCATAGTCGTCAAAATAAGGAGTGAAGGTTGTAGAGCCCTGATTGTCAATGTCGTCTGATATTTCAGATGGAGTGGAGGGAATGGGTTCAGATGATGGGTGTTGGACGTCATGGGGAGTGGTAATGGATCTTTGACTATTTGGTGCTTGTTTAATTTTGAATGTTTGCCAAAACCATTGTTCAGAGGTCAGTTCCCCTGGTTCGACAAACAAATCAAGACAACAGTCACTGAGGGATCGTTCTGAGCCAAATTCCCACTCGTGGGAGTCAGTTTCGGTTAGGGTTTCCCTAGTAGTTTCAACACTTTTCGAAGCATGTACTCGCTCATTTGAAACTCCAGAGGTACGTTGATTGTCATTGGCGGGTGATCCAAACCCTAATCCAAGATACTTCAGAATTTGAAAAGTTTCTATGGGTTCCCTTCAGCCAGTTTTATTTTTTCCTAGGCCACTAGTACCATCGTAGCCTTTAGCCTTCATGATGTCATAACCTTTGCCATATATTTGAACTGGTAATGGGGGTAGTGAGACAGTATCCTTATAGATCCATCTGGCAATGTCAGTAAGGTCTTCCTTACTCATGTCTCCCCACTTGATAAAAACTATTTTCGGTGGAACTTTGAAAGTTTCCTAAGGTTCCATTCTGAAACATGGCCGACCATAGTCTTTGGGAGACCTGGGCATTGTTGTTATGCTATATGTTGTGTGCAGTTTGAATTCTCTGCAACCAAGGTCCTGGATTTTGACAGTGGATTCTGTCTTAGGGCTAGTGGAAGGTGGTGGTATGGCGGAAGACGTGGATGGAGCAGATGTGGAAGATGGCATGAGTGTGGATGGGTCGACGTATATGGATGACGAGGAGCCAGAGGCTTCCCAGTTAATAGGTACTCGGTTTTCAGAGATACCCCTTAAGTTTGTACAATATTGGAAAGGGTCGGGGTCTCCATATATGGTTATTTCAATGCCGTCAAATGGAAACTTGAGGCATTGGTGGTATGTGGATGGAACGAATTTTAAGGCGTGAATCCATGGACGGCCTAGCAGGATGTTATATGGTAGTTCCAAATCCAGGACCTGGCAAGTCGTGTCCACGATGACCGGTCCCACTCTGATAGGGAGAGAGATAACGCCATGTGAAGAGCGTTCCTCGTCATCGTATGCTTTGATCACTATACTTTTCATTGGGTCTACGCACGCATCAGAGAACCCGAGAGCCTTAACTAGTTTGAGGGAGCATATATTCAATCCTGCTCCGCCATCTACTAAAACCCGTCTAACTTTGTGCTTGTGGACAAAAGTTTCTATGTGCAATGCATCATTGTGGTTGGTTTTAGGTGATGAGTAATTTTGATCCGAGAAGGTGACGTGGTGCGGCATAGTGAGATATCCCACCATAGTTTCAAATTGATTGACATCGATGTCCTTGGGGACCGACGACTCTAGGAGAGTTTTATCTAGGATATCTTTGTGCGTGGGAGAGATACGAAGCAACTCGAGTATAGAGATTTGTGCGGGAGTCTTTCCTAGCTGGTCGATGAGGTTGAACTAACCTTTGGGTTTCCATTGCTTTGTGGTCGGTACAGGTTCTAGCTGTTTAGCAAATGGGCCAGGTTGTGTCTGTTTAGCAGACGGGCCCGGTATGGTGATTTTGGCTTGTCTAGCGGGAGGTGGACTAGCTATAGTGACCTTGCCACTGCGAGTAGTAGCATTACATTAGGTTGCTCTTCTAACCATAATGGTATTGATGTATTCATTGTCAGTTCGGACATTGTTTATAATAGGTCCACCAGAATAGTCGTACTTGACTCGGGCGAAGTTAGCTTGATTCTATGGACCTGAAGTGGAAGCATTATGAGAACCATGGTCCTGCAGTGGATTATTGTGGATAGTATGATCTGAATTGGAGGTGAATTGTGATCCACCTACTTCGATGGTGCGACTTTCGATAAGATCTTGTATTATGTTTTTCAATTGTCGATAGTTAGAGGTTGTATGCCCTTTTGCTCGATGGTATTCGCAAAGTGCATTATCATTCCACCATGCTGGTTTGAATTGTCCTGGGTCATACGGTTTTGGTTCCAAAAGTATGATGACCCCATGTTGGAGGCATTTCCTAAGGACTTCTTCAATGGGTTCGCCCAAATGGGTGTATGTGCGACCCCTAGGAAATTGTCTCATCTGACGGTATTGTCCCTGATTGTTTTGACTACTTTGGTTGTTTGAAGAAGTATTGGGAGGAGGTGTCAATGTCGTTGTTGGTCTGTTTGGTTGTTGAACCCCTTTCAGGGCCAATACAGGACCTACAGTGTTTGCAGTCTTGGCGTCGACAACACCGTCGTTTGTAACGTGCTTATTTTTAACCCAATATTTGTTTTTGTCGGCGGGTGGATTGACGTTTGTGTTTTTGGAACCATATCTCAGTTCTCCCTTTGCGATAAGGGCTTTCTCAATTTGGACCCCTTTTTCAACTAATTCTGTGAAGTTTGTGCAACAATGTATTTGCAATGCAAATTTTAGGGGCCCTAGAAGTGTTTGGACAAACATGTCGACTTTTTCCCTTTCGGGGATGTCAATGTGACATCGACTAGCGAGGCTTCTCCATTTTTGATAGAATGGGATAAATGTCTCACCAGCATCCTCTTGCGTGAGATTGCACAAGCTAGTGATAGAGGTATCCATGTCGATGTTGTACGCATAATTTCTTATGAATTTTTGTTTAAGCTCATCCCATGTCTGGATATCCTTTTGAGTTGAAAACCATTCAAGGGCTTGACCTGCCAGACTTTTAGAAAAAAGTCTCATCAAGTATGTTTGTTCATGGGCGATGTCCATACAATTGGTTGCAAATTCGCGAACATGCTCAATGGGATTTGTCTTGCCTCTATATTTTGTGAAGTTGGGTGACACGTATCCTGGCGGAAATGGAGGCATGTATAAGTTCATGTCAAATGGGTATACATTCAGGTCATATGATATTTCTGATTTCTTTCCTAAAATGTACATGTTTTGGATAGTTTTCTCTACATCCCTCATTCTTGTTTTGAGGGCGTCCACCGCAGGGTCGTTTATGTTTCCGTACGTTGGATTACCTGGTACACCCTGTGTTCCTATTTGTTGTGTGTGAATATTGGTGTATTGTGGCGGTATGGATTGTTGTGGTATGTATGACGTGTGCGGATTGACATGTTGTTGGTATTGGAAGTTATGATTGGGTGCATGTTGGTGTTGAAGGTTATGATTGGGTGTAGGTTGATATTGAAAGTTATGATTGGGTGCATGTTGATGAGTATGAATGTTAGATGAGTAGGTTGGGATGTGTCCCCCAACCATGTGTGTCATTATTTGGGGGATGTTATGACCATGGATGTTATGGTGTGTTAATGATGTCATGGGTTGTGTTATTTGGCCACCTTGTGTAAATTGTTGATTTTGTACAAGGGGAACGTTTGTGTTTGTACCTTGGGAGGCAATGACATTTGACTATGTTGTCGTGTTAATGTTTTGTTGTTGTCCTTGGATAAATACACGTCTTGTGCCTCCTCCTGAAGGATTTTGTGAAATACCACTGGACGGATATGACAAAGTTGTGTTTATGGTAGTAGATGGAGCTGTCAAGGGGGGATTGTTGTGACTTGATGATGCCCCTGTGGACTTTACTGTCGTGGCATTGACTGTCGTGATATTTGTGGTGTTGGGGATGTTGGGGGTGTTTGGGACGTTGGGAGTGGTATGCACTGTCGTTGTGGTCCCAAAGGGAGTATTGCTCGTAGTATTTGGAAGTTGACCACTATGTGACATGTTATGTGCGTTGTTGGCATTAGGGTCAGGAGGTGTCAAATTTAGCGTGTTAACGTCAAATCCTTGTGGTAACTTAGCTCCTTCACTCAAGAGCATAGCTAAGAATCTGTCTCTGTCATGACGGACCATTGTTTCAACGAGTTGACAGGCCTCTGGGTCTTGTGCCAATGCCTCTAAGTTTTCCTCAAGTAGTTGGCCATTTTCATCTTTTTGCAAGAATGGTTCGAATGGACTGTTTGATGAGGATTTCTTTGTCATTGGAGGTTGATTGTCTAAATTGGAAAATGGATCGTAAAAGGTCCAGTTTGGGTCATGTGGAGGATTGTTGATAGTAAACGTGGGGTCTTGTCGAGATTTTTCCATTTGTCTCTTTTATTTTTGAAGTCTAGTTTTGACCATAAATGAGATTTCTCAAATGGGAATGACAACTAAATGCAAGTATGACACTACGTGAAGTCTAAGTTCAAAATGACAACTAGAATGACTACTGTTTTTGGATTTTCGTGAATAGGATATGCAATGTGTAGCAATGTAAGACAAGGTTATCTAAGCACTTCTAAGCTCAAACTTTGTTTTCGATTTTGATTGCTAAAGGACTTTGTTGAAAATGACAAGGTGACAAGGTCTAAATGACTAGTGAGTTTTCCTAACTAGACTTTTGAGTTGGAAAAAATCTCACAAAAGAGGACAATGACTAAAAAGGGGGTTTGATAACTTAGTCCAAGAGGGCCTAATTTCGACAACAATTCCTTTGCAAATTGTGCTTAAGATTTTCCTAATCCTAAGTATGCAAAATGTGAACCTAGGGATAATCTAATGCCAAATGTATGCAATGAAAAAGAATGAAGTATGAAACCTATGGTGACAAATGTAAACTAATGGTCAAGACTTTGAGCAATTTCAAGTTTGGTTTCTGACAGAATCTCCCTAGAAACAATGGTTGACAAATGGTTGACAATTTGAAGACCTCAGGTGTTGAATGTGAAGGTTTAAATTTTGACAGGCAAATGCGTCGTTTGAAGCTGCGAATGCGTCACAGTTTAGCAAATGCGGTTCATTTTTTTGATTGTGGCTTTTGGACTGTCAGATGCGACTTGATTTAGCATATGCGGATTTTCAGTGTTCAAATGCGTCGCGACGCCTACAAATGCGGTGTTATAAGTGTCAAATGCGGTTTAATAGAGCAGTTGTGTTGCAAAAAATCAGTTGCGGTTCAACAGATGCGACTCAGTTTAATTTCAAAATGATTTTCTTGTCGTTTTGATGGAAATTTTGATCTGTTTGGAGAATGTTTTGTTTCGAACTGTGATAGAATCAGAAGACACTTGACAAACACAGCGTTTTGAATGTAACCAAACACACATTAGATAAGCACAATCCTAGGTTAGGCCGTGACAATATTCGCTAGATTCCATGCGGGTTTTCCCAACTGCATATCTGTAGCGTGTGAATTCAGAAGCTTGGCTGCACGGGCTCCCCCTTACAGTGCACTCTCTTCTCAGGCCAACCAAGCTTCCAACCCCCATGAAACTCCCATGGTGATCTGATCACCTCTACTACAAACTGTGAAAGTGTGGATGCCTTCACACCGACCGGTGCTGCACTAGCAAATAGAAGGATTTTGGCTTTCTATACAAGAGTTTTTAGTTAGGGACCCCCGTTCGAGTGGCCATACATGGGGCAAGAGATTAATCACCATTAAGGTGGCACTCCAGCCTAAAGAGGTTAAGCTCAACAAGGTTTAAGGGAGTACAACTCGTCCGTATGACACATCCGCACAAGCAACCTTAGGTTTTCCCTTAAGGTTTACATTTATATACCGGTTCGGGGGTAGCTTGGCTTTAGCTCCGTTGCCGGTTTGAGTCACGTTGGGGTGATGAAATCCCCAGGCAGGCCCAATTTCTAGAGTTGGTAACCGTTTCTCTTACACCCAAGATTGCTCGAAAGCGGGAGGGCGAGAGGATACTCCGATATACCAAGTCAGGGTAATAACAATTAAAAATGGAGTCTGGTTTTCTGATCATGAGGTTTTCACCAAGTGAGAGCATACTCACCTACCATCTTGAAAACACAATCAAGCAAAGAAGACATGAGTGTTCTTTTTATGTGCACCAAAGTTAAATGTTTGCTAATCTAAAAAAATAACAAGCATAATTTTTGCTTTATTCTGTCTTCGACATTCGAATCTGCAGACAAAATATTAGTAGTTTCCTTTATGCAATGATCTTCGACACCCGAATAGTAACCGCCACATGCTACAAACGAATATTAGTAACACAAAACCCTAAGCTAGCCAACATGTAGGAATGAAAAACCAGGAAATCAGAAGACCAGAAAACCAAAAAAGAAACCAGAAATCAGAAAAACCTTAAAATCCGAAAATCAGAATGTCAAAAATGAAAGCAAGTTTTTACCAGTCAAATGCAGCATGACAGAGCAGATGCGTTGTTCTAGACTTCAAATGCGGAATGACTAATCATATGCATCGTTCAAGATATCAGTTGCGGCTTATCAGGGCGATTGCGGCTCTTCTGTCAACGGATGTGTCGCGACACATCAAGTGCGTCACGATGTTTTTTAAAAATATAGTTGCGTCGATCTGTACTTGTACCTGCAAAATAGCAGAAAACACAAAAAAAAAGTACGGAAAACCAGAAAAACGGAGTCGGGTTCACCAATGTAATCAAGGGATTTCTTTTAGGTTCAATTAGGAGTGTTAGCAATAAATCATAGATGACAATGAAACCCAAAGATCTTACAAAACACAAAGGAAGTAAAATACAAAAACGATTATACCTGATCGCCGAGACTTCCATGATTCACTTTTGTAATACCTTCTTGCTTGTTGGATGATGTTGCCCTCAGATTCATCGTGCGAGCAAATCTACAAATGCCTAAGTCCTACACCAAGCTTTGAAGGATTTATGCTATGCCTACATGCCTATGCCTATAGCTATAATTGTCAATGTCTATGCCTAAATAAATACCAAGACTTGATCAAATGACTATAATAAATATTGAGATTGCATATAAAAACTAAGTGTGCAAAATGCCTAAAATGTAATGTGGATGTGCATAAATTTAAAATGTCAGCGTGTCTGTGTGTAATCAAAAAGTGAGAGGAAAATGGCATTTTAAACGGACGGACGAGATTAATTGATGATGAGAACCTAAAATGAGTGATCCAGATTAAATCTGAGAATCCCTAATTAGGGTTAGGGAAAAATCATTAATCGAACGGTCAAGATAATATCTCAGATAATCGAATCGACGGTGGAGAATAAATGAGATAAATCAATTAGAAAATAAAGATTTTCAAAATTGAGAAGATAAATACTGAACTGAAGATCAGATTTGGAAAATCAAGAATCTGCCCGATTACTTGATTTTTGGAAGATTAGTTTCCATTTTGAATTGAGTTAATTCAAATTATGGATTTTATGAGATAATAAATAATCTTTTTCAGATTATTTACCAAAATCGAACACAAATGCGCTAGGCTAAGCATCAAATCGATCTACTCTTCCAAGAACATAACAACAAACACCAATTATTTTAATCCTAGAAGATAAGACACCACCAAACAAAATCAATCAATCCACGACCAAGAATAACTAGTGACATATTAAATAAATAAATAAAACTTATTTATTTAATAATCAGGAAGAAATATATGACAAAGGGGGAATTAAATAAATTAAGAAATTTATTTAATTAAGTGAAGACTTAGACAATTAATGACGTATTTAATAAATAAATGAAATTTATTTATTTAATAATCATGAAGAATACAAAGATATGAATTAATTAAACAATTATAAATTATTTAATTAATAGTCGAATGTGGACCAAGGACATAATTAAATTTATTAATTATGCTAGGACGAAAGTGGTAAAAATGAAGCTTGCAGGCCTAGGTCATTTTTAGGTGTCTACAAAAACATTACAAAATCCCAAGTAACAATTTCATACTACATAATCTCATATAATGATAACATTTTCCAATTACAAGTTCTCAATAAAGATAGAGATACATGAATGTGCACATATATAGCTTCCATGAGCTTAATGAAATAGAGTTACGTACAAACAAACTATAAATGATCCAGATGTCCCTAATGTTGGTGCATACCTCCTCGATGTCCCCAATACTGGTGCATACATCTTAGGCGTCCCCAATACTAGTGCTTACATCCTCAAATATTGACTGCCAACTATATGAGGAAGAGCATCATTCAAGTGCTTTTCCACCAACCATGGACTTGTTGTGGTCCCTTGCACATCTACCTAACTAGTAAGATGACCCTACCCTTCAATGAAGAGATTGATCTGGTGACCTCATAATACCAGCCTTCTTGAGCATGGTGTTGTGTCCTACATAACTAGAGCTACCAAACACTAGCTACAACCTACATGCATTACATTCCCAACCTAGTTATGCAAACCTCGCTCACAATGAACCGACAGTGTAAATAGTGGCTACTTACACTACTTTGGCCAAAGAATTCAACACTCAATACTTCGAGTGCAGGTCATATGTTCACTCACCCCTTAGCTCAATTTGGTATTTAACCATTCATACTCTTTCCAATTATAACATAAATTCAACCAAAAAGGTAATGACATAACAAAGTGACCAACTAGGTTACTCCCATCCATGGATTATCCTAATCCCAGGAAAACCAAGTTAACCACCCATGTTCAAACTGACATCCACAATAAAGTACTTCAAGATAACATCATTTCCATATTTCACAATCTATGAAGCATATATATAGTTTATGGCAATCTAGGTATTAACTATTACACTAAGTTTATCTTGTTTAGTTAACATAACCACACAATTGCATCATAGAGTTTATATATATAACAATCAATAGGGTTTCACCAAAACAAGAATTCACCAAGATCATGCAAGCTCATCCAAAATAAGAAATACCCTAAATTCATTCAAGCAAGCTCACATGCATGGAAATCATCTTTCCTCAAACATTTACATTCATAAGCAAATGTGATTTCAACATAAAAAGAATAGAGTAGTAAAATCAGCAATACCTGGTATTATAGCTCCAAAAGAATATGTTGTTTCCCAAACTCAGTTACTATAGTCACACTTGTTGATCCTTCTAAGCTCAACCTATCTCCAATTCTAGCCTCTCACAAACTCTCAACAAAATACAAATTATCAAAGCAATCTCTCTTTCCTCACTATTGCACTCAACAACTTACTTTCTCAGAAAACTACAGAAAAGAACTTCAAAAATATGAATGAATAAGAATGAATGAATGAACCAAAAGGTAGAGAAGTTGCCTCTATTTATA
>VDFB02281492.1:1066952566-1066964281 GCA_007258455.2 Sequoia sempervirens | reverse complement strand
AAATTGTTACTCAATGATCTAGAAAGCTAAACAATATAATACAATGATAACCAATATGAATAAATAGAGAATAATTTTGCAAAAAAAAAAACAAATAGAGAATAATTTTGCAAAAAAGAAGAAGAAAAAAACAATGATATGTAGTGGGACACAATGTCACAAAATATATAGGACAATGTTGCAAAAGGTTAAAAAATGGTAAAAATACAAATAGTATTATGGAATTCCTCACTTATTACACAATCCATTGTAAATCCATACACAATGTTACTCAATAATTAGGAATGTAAAACAATAATGAATAATATGGCAAACTATTAAACAATGTAACATAATTCCTTGCAACATTACAAAATGTTATGCAACAACCCATGACCTTGCAAAATATTGTGCAATGCTAAGGAATGCTATAATATATAAAATAATATTGCAAGCTATACATGACTATTATGCAATGCCTATATTTTTATTTTATGACAAGCGGAAAAAAAAAGAAGAAAAAATATTGGCCAATGGAAAAATGCTCTAATATAGTTAAAGCAAATAATCACACAATACACAATATAATGCATATTGACAATTAAGTATAATGTTACTATGAAACTCACTAAAATGGGAGACTAAAGTTAAGTTGTAGTTTGCATTGTGTTTTTTATTTGTTCATGGACTCTTAAGAAATTGCCTCTCATTTGATAGTTGAATCCTCTCGAAGAAAAAATATTTTATCATAGTGGCCATAAAAGAGTTGGAAGTCTACTAATACCAAGTGTGAAATGTGGATCAATCAAGTGCAAATTTGGGAAACTGGCAACGGAATGCAAGAAACAATGTTCTATCGATTTGGAATAATTTGGATTAAGGAATCCTATGGAATTAGCTAATCATGCATGATTGCACATGATTCCATAAAACTAGACATAATTGAAATTGGCAGATTTTCATATACCTTTTGGTTAGTGCAGCGAATTAAGGCACAACAAAGGAACAGTAATAGCCATGCTGCAGCCACTTGATAATAATATAGAATAACAAGCCACTTCGAGGGGGGAAACCTCCAAATATCTATAATGAGAACAAATTTCACAATGTGATGATGAAATAAGACTCACTACCTCCTATATATACCTTATTTATGCCTAGGATCTCACCCAAGCTGACTTAAAGATACCCTATATAATCCTTAGGTTGACCTAATTAATTAAATAACAATATAATAATTATAATATGACTTAATTAAGAATTAAGATAGCCACAAGTAGACTATTCATAACCCTATGTACACTAATATTAAGGGAGTAGCATATTTTTTTTCCCGAAATTAGATATAATTGTGTAGGTGATTGCATATATTTTCCCCAAATTACTCATAATTGTGTGGGTGATTGTGTGCATTTTCCCTAAATTACTTAAAATTGCATCGACGATTGTATATGTTTTCTCTAAATTAGCTATATTTGCATTGGAAATCATTAAACATTTTGTCTCACCCCATTGTGTTATTACCTATTTATTGTTACTTTGATGAGTTAAAAATGCTAAATAATACATGATTATGTTTTGATGGAAAATGTAATGGATGAATGTGCAATGCAATGTGAATACTTTCAATGATTTGATAATGCAAATAATATATGATACATATGAATGTTTAATGTTATCAGTTAACTATTGTTGTGATGCACTAAGTTAGATGTAAGAAAAGAATTGAGCCTCTAGAAGAGAGGGGAGTATCACTCAAGAGAAGAGCTTGGTTTGGTAACCCTTAATGAGCCTAATTGAGCTATCACACACTCACATCCTAGTTTGGTCAAATTGAGTCAAGTTAGTTGGGAATTGGTAAGTAAACCTTTTGTCATGGTTTGAGGATGATTTGTAATGGTTTTGGTTTTGGTCTTTGATCGTTTCTTGATTTTGATTATGTGACTAAATTTTTGTGTTAAGTGTAATTTCTTCTTCATGTATTTATATTTATATATTGATTGATGAGTATATATATAGAATGTGTATATGTATATATGTATGTGATTTTGATAACTCATACATGAGTATACGCATTTTACACGATAATGAGGGCATCTACTCTATACATACTACCATGAACAAATATATCAAGTATGCATGAGTATCATCGATTGCATATATGACATATTACAGGCATATACACTGGTATATATATTATCCAATGATAAATTACGTAAATATATGTGCCCACAGACATTAAAAATTAATGTGTTATATATAATATATATAATTCTACATATGTATAATCAGGATACACACACATACTGAACACATAATGGCTACGATATAATTCATTTCATCATACACATACACATATATGATCGAAAACAATATCTAATAAACATGCATACACATAACTATGTAAGCTATACCACACACAACACACACACACACACACACACACACACACATATATATATTTCAAGTGTTATAAAATAAACTTAAGCGCATATATAGCGCAAGCTGTATATTGGTGAATGTCTTGAATAAAAGCCAACAATATGATAACTATATGTTACACATATAATGTGTGCATGAGAGGAAGTTTAATGAAAAGTGCATAAGTATATAATGTAATGTTTGTATGCAAAGTGAATGATATTTATTGAAGCATATTAAGCGCTTAAAACTATGCTAAAGGGAAGTGATGCATTTTGTTTAAAGTTATTAATATTGAAACCCACACACAACATAATGATGTGTAATATGCAATACTATAATAGGTGGAATAAAGAAAATAGAAGTGTTTGAACCAACACACAACTAAAGATGAGCATAAATAATTTGTCAAGCCATGAGTTGGCTGAATCTTAAGAAGGAAGTTGACTTGCTTTGCAAATAGGAAACTTGTAGATGAACATTTCTTTGTTTGCCTTAGTAAAATGGCAGTTGCTAGAAGTTAAAAGGGGTGACTCATTCATAATAGAAAAGTTGGAAATAATAGGACTATGTATGTGTTTGTATATTAATTTTTTGAAGCAAGCACATATCATTTCTTAGAGCTTAGTCGATGCTTTTAGAGTGGAAGTTAGTTTTGATGTTGTGTGGTGGTAGTAAGAAGAGAAAAGGTGGTAGATTTAACAACTTTTTTGTAGTAATGAGTTTCTCAAATTTTAGTATAAATAGAGGCAACTTCTCTACCTTTTGGTTCATTCATTCATTCTTATTCATTCATATTTTTGAAGTTCTTTTCTGTAGTTTTATGAGAAAGTAAGTTGTTGAGTGCAATAGTGAGGAAAGAGAGATTGCTTTGATAATTTGTATTTTGTTGAGAGTTTGTGAGAGGCTAGAATTGGAGATAGGTTGAGATTAGAAGGATCAAAAAGTGTGACTATAGGAACTGAGTTTGGGAAACAACATATTCTTTTGGAGCTATAATTCTAGGTATTGCTGATTTTACTACTCTATTCTTTTTATGTTGAAATCACATTTGCTTATGAATGTAAATGTTTGAGGAAAGATGATTTCCATGCACGTGAGCTTGCTTGAATGAATTTAGGGTATTTCTTATTTTGGATGAGCTTGCATGATCTTGGCGAATTCTTGTTTTGGTGAAACCCTATTGATTGTTATATATATAATCTCTATGATGCAATTGTGTGGTTATGTTAACTAAACAAGATAAACTTAGTGTAATAGTTAATACCTAGATTGCCATAAACTATATATATGCTTCATAGATTGTGAAATATGGAAATGATGTTATCTTGAAGTACTTTATTGTGGATGTTAGTCTGAACATGGGTGGTTAACTTGGTTTTCTTGGGATTAGGATAATCCATGGATGGGAGTAACCTAGTTGGTCACTTTGTTATGTCATTACCTTTTTGGTTGAATTTATGTTATAATTGGAAAGAGTATGAATGGTTAAATACCAAATTGAGCTAAGGGGTGAGTGAACATATGACCTGCACTCGAAGTATTGAGTGTTGAATTCTTTGGCCAAAGTAGTGTAAGTAGCCACTATTTACACTGTCGGTTCATTGTGAGCGAGGTTTGCATAACTAGGTTGGGAATGTAATGCATGTAGGTTGTAGCTAGTGTTTGGTAGCTCTAGTTATGTAGGACACAACACCATGCTCAAGAAGGCTGGTATTATGAGGTCACCAGATCAATCTCTTCATTGAAGGGTAGGGTCATCTTACTAGTTAGGTAGATGTGCAAGGGACCACAACAAGTCCATGGTTGGTGGAAAAGCACTTGAATGATGCTCTTCCTCATATAGTTGGCAGTCAATATTTGAGGATGTAAGCACTAGTATTGGGGACGCCTAAGATGTATGCACCAGTATTGGGGACATCGAGGAGGTATGCACCAACATTAGGGACATCTGGATCATTTATAGTTTGTTTGTACGTAACTCTATTTCATTAAGCTCATGGAAGCTATATATGTGCACATTCATGTATCTCTATCTTTATTGAGAACTTGTAATTGGAAAATGTTATCATTATATGAGATTATGTAGTATGAAATTGTTACTTGGGATTTTGTAATGTTTTTGTAGACACCTAAAAATGACCTAGGCCTGCAAGCTTCATTTTTACCACTTTCGTCCTAGCATAATTAATAAATTTAATTATGTCCTTGGTCCACATTCGACTATTAATTAAATAATTTATAATTGTTTAATTAATTCATATCTTTGTATTCTTCATGATTATTAAATAAATAAATTTCATTTATTTATTAAATACGTCATTAATTGTCTAAGTCTTCACTTAATTAAATAAATTTCTTAATTTATTTAATTCCCCCTTTGTCATATATTTCTTCCTGATTATTAAATAAATAAGTTTTATTTATTTATTTAATATGTCACTAATTGTCTTAATTAAATGAATTGATTAATTTATTTAATTAATTAATCTTATCTGCTAAATTAAATAATTATATTTAATTACTTAATTGTCAATTTGATATTCCTCTCATTTTAAATAAATTAAATTATTTAAAATGTCATCACAATCTTAACTGACAGTTCACTTTGGTAAATAATTGGAAAATCAATTATTTCTTATCTCATAAAATCTGTAATTTGAATTAACTCAATTCAAAATGGAAACTAATCTTCCAAAAATCAAGTAATCGGGCAGATTCTTGATTTTCCAAATCTGATCTTCAGTTCAGTCTTTATCTTCTCAATTTTGAAAATCTTTATTTTCTAATTGATTTATCTCATTTATTCTCCACCGTCGATCCGATTATCTGAGATATTATCTTGACCGTTCGATTAATGATTTTGCCCTAATCCTAATTAGGGATTCTCGGATTTAATCTGGACCTCTCATTTTAGGTTCTCATCATCAATCAATCTCGTTCGTCCATTCAAAATGACATTTTCTATAAAATTTCATTTTCCTCTCACTTTTCGATTACACACAGACACGCTGACATTTTAAATTTATGCACAGACACATTACATTTTAGGCATTTGCACACTTAGTTTTCATATGCAATCTCAATATTTATTATAGTCATTTGATCAAGTCTTGGCATTTGTTTAGGCATAGACATTGACAATTATAGCTATAGGCATAGGCATGTAGACATAGCATAAATCCTTCAAAGCTTGGTGTAGGACTTAGGCATTTGCAGATTTGCTCGCACGACGAATCCGAGGGAAAATTATTATCCAACAAGCAAGAAGGTATTACAAAAATGAATCATGGAGGTATCGGCGATCAGATATAATTGTTATGTGTTTTACTTCCTTTGTGTTTTGTAAGATCTTTGGGTTTCATTGTCATTTATTGATTTGTTGCTAACAACTTGAATCGAACCTAAAAGAAATCCCTTGATTACATTGGTGGGCAAACTCCGTTTTTTACGGTTTTCCATTACTTTGTGTTTTCTGCTGCGGTACAAGTCACCGGATCGGCGTAACTATATTTTTAAAAACTTGTCGTGAAGCGCGCTTGATGTGTGTGACACATCGTTATTGAAGAGCACTTAATGCATGCGATAGCCGCTAAGCTGATATCTTGAGCGAT
Source organism: Sequoia sempervirens (assembly GCA_007258455.2). Lineage (NCBI taxonomy): Eukaryota > Viridiplantae > Streptophyta > Pinopsida > Cupressales > Cupressaceae > Sequoia > Sequoia sempervirens. The sequence goes on along the minus strand of VDFB02281492.1, from coordinate 1,066,958,267 downwards.
GCATATGATTAATCATTCCGCATTTGAAGTCTAGAACCAAGCGCCTCTGCAATCTCATCTTGCATTTGGTAAAACTTGCTTTCATTTTGACGATTACGATTTCAGTTTTAAAGGTTTTAGGATTTACGGTTTCTTTTTGGTTTCACGGTCTTGATTTCTGGTTTTCATTCCTACATGTTGTTGGCTAGCAGGACGTGTTGCTAATATTCGTTTGTAGCATGTAGCGGTTACTATTAGTCTTCGAAGATCATTGCGCAAGAAACTACTAATATTTTGTCTGCCGGTCGAATGTATTGAATAAAGTATTTTTAGATTAGCAAACATTGCTTTGGTGCACATAAAGAACACTCATGTCTTCTTTGTAGTATGCTTTCAAGATGGTAGGTGGTATGCTCACTTGGTGAAAACCTCCTTGATGAGAAAACCGATTACATTTTTTAATTGTTATTACCCAGGCTTGGTATGTCGAGGTATCTGCCCTCCGGCTTCGGGCAATCTTGGGTGTAAGGCGGTTACCAACTCTAGAGTGGAGCTGCTGAGATTTCATCACTAGCGTGACTCAAACCCATTATGAGCCCCTAAGGCCAAGCTACCCCTGACCGGTATATAAATGTAAACCTTAAGGGAAAACCTAAGGTTGATTGTGCGGATGTGTCATAAGGACGGAGTTGTACTCCCTTAAACCTTGTTGAGCTTAACCTCTTCAGGCTAGAGTGCCACCTTAATGGTGATTAATCTCTTGCCCCATGTATGGCCACTCGAACGGGGGTCCCTAACTAAAAACTCTTGTATAGAAAGCCAAAATCCTTCTATTTGCTAGTGCAGCACCGGTCGGTGTGAAGGCATCCACACTTTCACAGTTTGTAGTAGAGGTGATCAGATCACCATGGGAGTTTCATGGGGGTTGGAAGCTTGGTTGGCCTGAGAAGAGAGTGCACTGTAAGGGGGAGCCCGTGCAGCCAAGCTTCTGAATTCACACGCTACAGATATGCAGTTGGGAAAACCCGCATGGAATCTAGCGAATATTGTCACGGCCTAACCTAGGATTGTGCTTATCTAATGTGTGTTTGGTTACATTCAAAACGCTGTGTTTGTCAAGTGTCTTCTGATTCTATCACAGTTCGAAACAAAACATTCTCCAAACAGATCAAAATTTCCATCAAAACGACAAGAAAATCATTTTGAAATTAAACTGAGTCGCATCTGTTGAACCGCAACTGATTTTTTGCAACACAACTGCTCTATTAAACCGCATTTGACACTTATAACACCGCATTTGTAGGCGTCGCGACGCATTTGAACACTGAAAATCCGCATATGCTAAATCAAGTCGCATCTGACAGTCCAAAAGCCACAATCAAAAAAATGAACCGCATTTGCTAAACTGTGACGCATTCGCAGCTTCAAACGACGCATTTGCCTGTCAAAATTTAAACCTTCACATTCAACACCTGAGGTCTTCAAATTGTCAACCATTTGTCAACCATTGTTTCTAGGGAGATTCTGTCAGAAACCAAACTTGAAATTGCTCAAAGTCTTGACCATTAGTTTACATTTGTCACCATAGGTTTCATACTTCATTCTTTTTCATTGCATACATTTGGCATTAGATTATCCCTAGGTTCACATTTTGCATACTTAGGATTAGGAAAATCTTAAGCACAATTTGCAAAGGAATTGTTGTCGAAATTAGGCCCTCTTGGACTAAGTTATCAAACCCCCTTTTTAGTCATTGTCCTCTTTTGTGAGATTTTTTCCAACTCAAAAGTCTAGTTAGGAAAACTCACTAGTCATTTAGACCTTGTCACCTTGTCATTTTCAACAAAGTCCTTTAGCAATCAAAATCGAAAACAAAGTTTGAGCTTAGAAGTGCTTAGATAACCTTGTCTTACATTGCTACACATTGCATATCCTATTCACGAAAATCCAAAAACAGTAGTCATTCTAGTTGTCATTTTGAACTTAGACTTCACGTAGTGTCATACTTGCATTTAGTTGTCATTCCCATTTGAGAAATCTCATTTATGGTCAAAACTAGACTTCAAAAATAAAAGAGACAAATGGAAAAATCTCGACAAGACCCCACGTTTACTATCAACAATCCTCCACATGACCCAAACTGGACCTTTTACGATCCATTTTCCAATTTAGACAATCAACCTCCAATGACAAAGAAATCCTCATCAAACAGTCCATTCGAACCATTCTTGCAAAAAGATGAAAATGGCCAACTACTTGAGGAAAACTTAGAGGCATTGGCACAAGACCCAGAGGCCTGTCAACTCGTTGAAACAATGGTCCGTCATGACAGAGACAGATTCTTAGCTATGCTCTTGAGTGAAGGAGCTAAGTTACCACAAGGATTTGACGTTAACACGCTAAATTTGACACCTCCTGACCCTAATGCCAACAACGCACATAACATGTCACATAGTGGTCAACTTCCAAATACTACGAGCAATACTCCCTTTGGGACCACAACGACAGTGCATACCACTCCCAACGTCCCAAACACCCCCAACATCCCCAACACCACAAATATCACGACAGTCAATGCCACGACAGTAAAGTCCACAGGGGCATCATCAAGTCACAACAATCCCCCCTTGACAGCTCCATCTACTACCATAAACACAACTTTGTCATATCCGTCCAGTGGTATTTCACAAAATCCTTCAGGAGGAGGCACAAGACGTGTATTTATCCAAGGACAACAACAAAACATTAACACGACAACATAGTCAAATGTCATTGCCTCCCAAGGTACAAACACAAACGTTCCCCTTGTACAAAATCAACAATTTACACAAGGTGGCCAAATAACACAACCCATGACATCATTAACACACCATAACATCCATGGTCATAACATCCCCCAAATAATGACACACATGGTTGGGGGACACATCCCAACCTACTCATCTAACATTCATACTCATCAACATGCACCCAATCATAACTTTCAATATCAACCTACACCCAATCATAACCTTCAACACCAACATGCACCCAATCATAACTTCCAATACCAACAACATGTCAATCCGCACACGTCATACATACCACAACAATCCATACCGCCACAATACACCAATATTCACACACAACAAATAGGAACACAGGGTGTACCAGGTAATCCAACGTACGGAAACATAAACGACCCTGCGGTGGACGCCCTCAAAACAAGAATGAGGGATGTAGAGAAAACTATCCAAAACATGTACATTTTAGGAAAGAAATCAGAAATATCATATGACCTGAATGTATACCCATTTGACATGAACTTATACATGCCTCCATTTCCGCCAGGATACGTGTCACCCAACTTCACAAAATATAGAGGCAAGACAAATCCCATTGAGCATGTTCGCGAATTTGCAACCAATTGTATGGACATCGCCCATGAACAAACATACTTGATGAGACTTTTTTCTAAAAGTCTGGCAGGTCAAGCCCTTGAATGGTTTTCAACTCAAAAGGATATCCAGACATGGGATGAGCTTAAACAAAAATTCATAAGAAATTATGCGTACAACATCGACATGGATACCTCTATCACTAGCTTGTGCAATCTCACGCAAGAGGATGCTGGTGAGACATTTATCCCATTCTATCAAAAATGGAGAAGCCTCGCTAGTCGATGTCACATTGACATCCCCGAAAGGGAAAAAGTCGACATGTTTGTCCAAACACTTCTAGGGCCCCTAAAATTTGCATTGCAAATACATTGTTGCACAAACTTCATAGAATTAGTTGAAAAAGGGGTCCAGATTAAGAAAGCCCTTATCGCAAAGGGAGAACTGAGATATGGTTCCAAAAACACAAACGTCAACTCACCCGCCAACAAAAACAAATATTGGGTTCAAAATAAACCGCGTTAAGCAGCCCGATTGTTGTCGGCCTTCAAGGCGCAAATAGCGTAGGTCTGTATTGGCCACGAAGGGTTCAACAACCAAACAGACCAACAACGACATTGACACCTCCTCCCAATACTTCTTCAAACAACCAAAGTAGTCAAAACAATCAGGGACAATACCGTCAGATGAGACAATTTCCTAGGGGTCGCACATACACCCATTTGGGCGAACCCATTGAAGAAGTCCTTAGGAAATGCCTCCAACATGGGGTCATCATACTTTTGGAACCAAAACCGTATGACCCAGGACAATTCAAACCAGCATGGTGGAATGATAATGCACTTTGCGAATACCATCGAGCAAAAGGGCATACAACCTCTAACTATCGACAATTGAAAAACATAATACAAGATCTTATCGAAAGTCGCACCATCGAAGTAGGTGGATCACAATTCACCTCCAATTCAGATCATACTATCCACAATAATCCACTGCAGGACCATGGTTCTCATAATGCTTCCACTTCAGGTCCATAGAATCAAGCTAACTTCGCCCGAGTCAAGTACGACTATTCTGGTGGACCTATTATAAACAATGTCCGAACTGACAATGAATACATCAATACCATTATGGTTAGAAGAGCAACCTAATGTAATGCTACTACTCGCAGTGGCAAGGTCACTATAGCTAGTCCACCTCCCGCTAGACAAGCCAAAATCACCATACCGGGCCCGTCTGCTAAACAGACACAACCTGGCCCATTTGCTAAACAGCTAGAACCTGTACCGACCACAAAGCAATGGAAACCCAAAGGTTAGTTCAACCTCATCGACCAGCTAGGAAAGACTCCCGCACAAATCTCTATACTCGAGTTGCTTCGTATCTCTCCCACGCACAAAGATATCCTAGATAAAACTCTCCTAGAGTCGTCGGTCCCCAAGGACATCGATGTCAATCAATTTGAAACTATGGTGGGATATCTCACTATGCCGCACCACGTCACCTTCTCGGATCAAAATTACTCATCACCTAAAACCAACCACAATGATGCATTGCACATAGAAACTTTTGTCCACAAGCACAAAGTTAGACGGGTTTTAGTAGATGGCGGAGCAGGATTGAATATATGCTCCCTCAAACTAGTTAAGGCTCTCGGGTTCTCTGATGCGTGCGTAGACCCAATGAAAAGTATAGTGATCAAAGCATACGATGACGAGGAACGCTCTTCACATGGCGTTATCTCTCTCCCTATCAGAGTGGGACCGGTCATCGTGGACACGACTTGCCAGGTCCTGGATTTGGAACTACCATATAACATCCTGCTAGGCCGTCCATGGATTCACGCCTTAAAATTCGTTCCATCCACATACCACCAATGCCTCAAGTTTCCATTTGACGGCATTGAAATAACCATATATGGAGACCCCGACCCTTTCCAATATTGTACAAACTTAAGGGGTATCTCTGAAAACCGAGTACCTATTAACTGGGAAGCCTCTGGCTCCTCGTCATCCATATACGTCGACCCATCCACACTCATGCCATCTTCCACATCTGCTCCATCCACGTCTTCCGCCATACCACCACCTTCCACTAGCCCTAAGACAGAATCCACTGTCAAAATCCAGGACCTTGGTTGCAGAGAATTCAAACTGCACACAACATATAGCATAACAACAATGCCCAGGTCTCCCAAAGACTATGGTCGGCCATGTTTCAGAATGGAACCTTAGGAAACTTTCAAAGTTCCACCGAAAATAGTTTTTATCAAGTGGGGAGACATGAGTAAGGAAGACCTTACTGACATTGCCAGATGGATCTATAAGGATACTGTCTCACTACCC
>VDFB02281492.1:1066913179-1066952466 GCA_007258455.2 Sequoia sempervirens | reverse complement strand
TTTTTCATGTTATGGCTTAGAGGAGGGTTGTTAGTAAATCTTGTGATCCCTACTATAGGCTCATCTAGTCTCCAAACAAAGCCTATAGGTTTTTTTTTTACCATTTTCCTTCATTGAATTTTAAGGAGTTTTTCAACTATTTTAAGGGCTCCATTCCATGAACATTTTCTATATCAATTGAAGAAGAAAGTAAAAAATTATTATGCATAATTGAATTGTTCATTTCGTGCTTCTTAAGGATGGTGCTCATGCTCCTACAATAGGTAAGGATGTTTTGCATCTCCCTTCAACTAATAATGGTCTTAATGGGGTTGCCACAGTGGGAGATATTAGTGTACTTAGAAAGGAGTTTTTGGTAGTCTTCCATTAGTTAGAGAATTTTCAATCTTTTCACCATGATTTGAAGATCATGTTGAAACATTTGATAGTAACCCATATTAAGGGAAAATTGGAAATCCTAATTTGGCTCACCCTTCCTTTGTTAGAGGGTGGTACTTTGCACAACTTCAAAGAATGGAGGTTATCCATAATGTTAACTTTTAGGAGTCAGATTATTGTCTAAAAAATCCCTACCATCAACCTATAGTGAGGCAATGACAAGTGTAATTGGCGTACATTTTCTTTCTATGATCAAGGATTCAACAAGTGGCATTGGTGGTTTAGGAGTGTCCAAGATAGACTAGGGTTTAAAGGTTATACTATGCTACTCCTCATGCTTTCTTGGTGAGCGAAGTCTTTTAGTTCTTCTTTGTTGCTTAGTATATAATCTATGTTTTTCTATAACCAAGTAGTTATACTTCTTTGTAATTAGCAATTTGTTGTTGATTTTGTTTCTAATATGTGTTTTGTCATTATTCTTGGGTGAGGGCCCAATAGACTCCCTATTTAACCTATCAAGAAAACTTGATAGGAATTTTTTCAATTCCAATTTTAGGATGCCAAAGAGCTAAGCACACCTTCCATAATTTATTTTCACTAACACTTATATGACTATGATAATTGGGGCCTTTTCCTTCACAAAACAAGTCAAGATTGAGTTAATAATATTCTTGTCTTTGTGGTATCTAAAACATTTTCAAAAAAATAACTAGTTCCTCATCCAATTAATTCAGTTGAAGTGGTTCTCTTATATTTCATATATATTTCACATAGTAATGTTAATTCAAAGACCAAAATATACATGGAAGACACAACAATTGGGAATAACAAATATCCATTCACAATTCTCCAATTGCCTATGAAGTTATGTGAACAAGTGGTCAAGAACACTTGATATGCCTAGTGCATGTCCTTGCAAAGCATTGATAGCATTGATTCCAACCATATTCTCCCTAATACCTTTGTTGCCAATAATCCTCACATGTTGAAAAGTGACATCCATAGAGGTATCAAGGATAAGATTTTTAAAGCTTCCATGTAAAATCAAGTTTACAAGAACCTATAGAACTTGCTTATAAAATATGAGTTTGATCTAAAAGTGTCTTCTAGTGGATGTGATGTATGATCATCTTTATGTTATATTTGGAAAGGTGTTATGTTGTAAATGGTTCATCACCTTTATATCATGGCTATGCATTAGACCTAATTGTTGACCTTGTTTTTATATATTTTGTCCATTAGTTTTCTTGGGTACACATTACAATATGTCCTTACAAGTACTAGCATTGATACTAACCATCATCTCCCTATATCATCATCTTTGGTGATCCTCACATGTTGAAAAGAGATATCCATAGAGGTATTAGGGATGAGACTTCTAAAGCTTATATGTATAATAAAGTTTAACAAAACCCTTATAACCCTTGTCAATAAAAGTGCATCATTATTTTGAGTAATATCTTCAAATTAAAAATGGTTGCATTATACTTTACAAATATATTAGGTTATCATTTTGTTTAGAATTTCTTCTTGGACTAGTTTTGAGTTTGCTCTCATGAATTTCTCATTGATTCAAAACTATATTTCTAAACATCAATTGACATACTTGAATTCTTTGTAACAATAAACTAAAATCATATCGACACGTTATATTTAGATGACCAATGTATTATGATATATGTGGCCTACTTGATTATCTATTCCAAGAAACTCAAGGCTCTTTATAAGCTCTTACTCATTTTGAGCATTAGTGATGTTGCTCTATTCATTAGAGAGATGAATCAACATAAGCTTTGCCTCCTTAAGATTCATCAGAACAATTATCTATCTCAGCCTCCACCTTCACATCTATTTTTCAATAAAAAATAATAACGACCTCATTTTCCCCAATGGTCATATTTTGTCAAACATAAAACCACAACATAAATATAGTTATCTTTTCAATATACTTTTACATTTTTCTTTCTCAACGAAAAGATTATTTTTTTCCATAACTTTCCATTTTTCTTTCTTTCACTGATTTTCAAAACTTAATATTTAACACACCTTTCTTTCAATTCCATTAAACAATGGTATAAACTTTCTAATTCAAATTTAAAAACTTGTTTTGAAAGCCAAAGGTACCCAAGAATTATTAAAACCCACTACTCTATACTGGTTCTTCCCATTACTATTTGTTATCTGGAGAAGAGGTAATACATACCGAATGTAATGCGGTTCCCGGGAGAGAGAGGAGAAAGTGTCCAAGCCTTAATTCTGTTATTATCAATGTATGTGCCGTTGGTGCTGCCCAGGTCCGTTACAAACAGATTGCCTTCTATTCTCTCCAACCGCGCATGCACTCCCGAAACTGCATCATTTTCATTAATTGCTTTACTAAATTAACAACAAAACGGTCTTGCCTAAAACCAGAAAATATCTGCTGTTAAAACTTGCCTGTGGCTATTGGAATCACAACATCAACTTTCCCTGCAACTCTTCCAATGGTGGTCACATCCTGCACACACATTTCATATTGTTTTACCCTTTAAAAAATGTTAAGAATAGAAACAGGTTAAACATTCGAAACATCTAAAGCCTCAAAGAACAAACAACCTGTACAATGCCCACATTTCCCAGAGAGTGTGCACCAGGAGCAGCCACTTCTGTGTTTAGGTGTTCACTTCTCCCATCACCTGACACACAATAACAGACTACTGAATCAATTTAGAAAGTGAAAGGGCTTTTAAATCTAGTGAAGAAAACAAATGAACACTAGTCTGCCTCCTCTCTAAGGATAGTACTGCTAATCTAGTAGAGTAAGGGAGACATTAGATAGCTTTTCTTTCCTTCTGGAATGCCCAAAATCTCAAGCTAGGAGGAGACTTTCAGATTCGAAATGATGAGTTCAATAAAATGTTTCGGGATTGGAAATGATATTAACATGAAATGTTTTTAGATTTGACTGTATGTTTCAGATTACATTCATAGAAAACAAGAGAAAAGAAAATTAAAATACACAGACAACAATTCAATGGATCAGTCAAACAACAAAGCTATTCAATGGATCAAGTTATATAAAATTTCTGTTTCAGAAGAAAACTCAAACAAAACAAGAGGGTTTGTGTTCCCATACACATATACATACATACATGAATGTCTGACAAAATATTTGATGGGGATTCAAACAAGCAATATAGATCAAGTCAGAAGCTGTCAGAGTATTGTAGACTATCTGCAAATTAAAAACTTGTAAAGTACATTATGGATAACCATAACCTAAACAAGTACAGAGTTTACAAGGCATGAAATCACTTAGTGAGATTTGTCAGCACAGCAGAGAAGGATCACAACAGATCAAAATAAATAAGTTTCTAAGTTAAAAATTGTTTTAGAGATGAAAGGGTTGTAATTCAATTAGTTGAACACAATGGATGAGGGTTATGGTATATTTTTTAATTATGCCATTGATTATGCGATCCATTAAAGTTTAAACCCTTGAAGATATAAAAGATGAGATTGAGATTGTGTTCTAGATGGCTTTGATGGACTGGATATCCCAGTGCCAGACTCTCAGTCAAAGAGATAATCAGCATAGACTTATGTTTTGTATCAAAATAACAAAATGAATTGATGGATGCCATAAAATCCTCCGAAAGAAAAGAAAAAAGTCCAGAGAGCATGAACAAAAACCCCAAGTCAGGTGAGAGAAAACAACTGACCAACGGCATGAAGAGACCATTGGGTATCTTTAGGGTGTTCCAAAGCTTGGAGAGCGCTGACCCAAGCCTCTTTGGGCCCCCATACTCGCCTGTGAAGATCAAAAGGCGTCTTCTTCTTTTGCAATGCCTGCCACCCACCAAATCTCTGCTGCTGCTGCGCCGGGCATCCCCCATGACCACTGACCAGCCGATGACCTGCTTTAACACCATTATTACATTTAGACCTCAGCCCACCTGAAGGTGCTGCACAAGGATATCCCACCAAGCTCTGCATCTCCTCCCTCAACACACTCAGATCTCATGCATTACACACTCACCCACCCCCCCAAAAATCTAGTTCTAGGTATGATCAAAGAGCTGCTTCTGCTTTTCTGTTACATGAAACCGAATTACATGTGATTCTTCTTCGCAGAAAGGTTGGTACTTGCTTTGTGTAGTAGACAGACGCGTGGCACTGACAGACTAGTCCTTGCATTACTTTTTTTATTCATGAAAACCATTGTCATGCGGGGACCAGTGATCTTGAATTTTTTATTCCACCACCACTAATAACCTCGGTAATTACTGTTCTTGGTCATTGATTGAAGAACTGTTCAGCTCCTCCTTACACGTCACCCATTTTTTAACCTCTAATGCCCATTTTAAGGATTAGTGATGCATTGATATATTCATTAGGGGGGCCATGACCACTGATTACTTTTAAGATTGAAATCAGTCAAGTACTGGTAACATGAGGAATTTATGGGCTGTGGGTCACCAATACTTTATGCAAAAGATGTTTGGTGGTGAGCTTCATTCATGTTTTTGACATCACATACTGGGTAACCTTTATGTGGCCTTTATGTAACCTTTATGTAGCTTTATGTATTGGGGGATGTTAATGGATTTTTTTTGGATTTTTTAATTGTATATGATTTATTGGAATTCAATTAGGGAAATTTTTAGTGATTATTTGTTGTTAGTTATCAAATTTTTATGTTTGATGTTTTGAAAATGGTGAATTCTTATATTTGAAGTTGATTTATTCATTCAAATTGATATATTTCTCCTACATGTAGTATATATTCACCTTGATATAGGTTTAATTTCTTAGAATAGATTTTGATTGCTATGATATTTATCTTAGTTTTGGTACAATCATCCTAATATGAGTAGGCACGTTTTAATTTGGGTTCATTTCTTTGGTACTTGAATTTCTATTTTTTTAAATTATGACTCGATCACCCCTACAGTGACAAGAATGTTTATCATTTTGTTGTGATTGTTTGTTGTTTTACATGAAGTTTTTCCACAATCTGATGGCATTGGTCCCGTAATTCTAGCCAATTTAGCGCAAATGTGTAACATGCCCAATGTTTAACACAATGAATTTACCTATGTTTTAACCCACATGTGAATAGTTTACAATGCAATTTATAGCAATAAAATTGTTCTTTTCTAATTCAATAACAAGATGCACATTTGAAATAATCTCATTTCAAAATTCCATTGCATATACAAAGAAACTGTAATCAAGGGATTTCTTTTAGGTTTGATTAGGAGTGTTAGCAACAAACAATAGATGACAATGAAACCCAAAGATCTTACAAAACACAAAGGAAGTAAAATACAAAACGATTATACCTGATCGCCAAGACTTCCATGATTCACTTTTGTAATACCTTCTTGCTTGCTGGATGATGTTACCCTCAGATTCGTTGTGCGAGCAAATCTGCAAATGCCTAAGTCCTACACCAAGCTTTGAAGGATTTATGTATGCCTACATGCCTATGCCTATAGCTATAATTGTCAATGTCTATGCCTAAATAAATGTCAAGACTTGATCAAATGACTATAATAAATATTGAGATTGCATATAAAAACTAAGTGTGCAAAATTCCTAAAATGTAATGTGGATGTGCATAAATTTAAAATGTCAGCGTGTCTGTGTGTAATCGAAAAGTGAGAGGAAAATGACATTTTATAGAAAATGTCATTTTGAACGGACGGACGAGATTAATTGATGATGAGAACCTAAAATGAGCGACCCAGATTAAATATGAGAATCCCTAATTAGGGTTAGGGAAAAATCATTAATCGAACGGTCAAGATAATATCTCAGATAATCGGATCGACGGTGGAGAATAAATGAGATAAATCAATTAGAAAATAAAGATTTTCAAAATTGAGAAGATAAATACTGAACTGAAGATCAGATTTGGAAAATCAAGAATCTGCCCGATTACTTGATTTTTGGAAGATTAGTTTCCATTTTGAATTGAGTTAATTCAAATTATGGATTTTATGAGATAATAAATAATCTTTTTAGATTATTTACCAAAATCGACTGACAATTAAGATTGTGATGACATTTTAAATAATTGATTTATTTAAAATGAGAGGAATTTAAATTGGCAATTAAATAATTAAATTTAATTATTTAATTTAGAAGATAAGATTAATTAATTAAATAAATTAATCAATTCATTTAATTAAGACAATTAGTGACATATTAAATAAATAAATAAAACTTATTTATTTAATAATCAGGAAGAAATATATGACAAAGGGGAATTAAATAAATTAAGAAATTTATTTAATTAAGTGAAGACTTAGACAATTAATGGCGTATTTAATAAATAAAATGAAATTTATTTATTTAATAATCATGAAAATACAAAGATATGAATTAATTAAACAATTATAAATTATTTAATTAATAGTCGAATGTGGACCAAGGACATAATTAAATGTATTAATTATGCTAGGACGAAAGTGGTAAAAATGAAGCTTGCAGGCCTAGGTCATTTTTAGGTGTCTACATTTTTCCCCTATTTGTCATAATGCCGCTTGTCGCATTGTGACAAAGAAAATAAGTCGACAATATGCCCCAGTGAAAGTACGGAGTATCATTGCCCCCTCGGGAAATTTTTTCAATTTTGGGTCGGCGACAGAAAAAATTGAAAAGGGTCCCGATAAATCAATCTGATGACCAGAAAAACAATGGCGCAGTCGGTTTCGGATTCAGATATGTTTAAGACAATCAACGGAGAAGTCAAAGGTGGTCAAATGAGCCTCCAGTATTGACCTTGTTTGAAAAATGTCATTTTGACCTCATAAATAGGTTAACCGAGGGGTAAAAGTCAATTCATATTCACTATTTACCTTGCGAAATTCGAGAGTTCAAAGCGAAAGGCACAGCAGCGAGGATGGTGATTCCAGCTTCAGAGCACCGCGGGGAGATCGTGAGGACCTTCAGGCGGCCAGAGGGCTCAGAGCCAGCGGTATGTACCTTTAACTCACTTTGTCATTTTATCATTTTGCGTGCCAAATTTAAGTTTCTTGGACCAACAACGTCTACGCCGTGATGCAACTGCGTTCATGTAAGCGGTAATCGTCTGCGCGTTCGACGCATTTGATGCATCGCGATGCAAGTGCCAAGACAAATTAGGGTAGAGCGACCGATCGCGCCGCATTTGACAATATATGCGACGCATTTGACTTATCGTGTCGCAACTAACTATTGGAACGCCACAATTGTCATATTGCAATGCACTCGCTGTTTTCAATGCCGTGATTGTGTTTTTGCGACGCAACTGCTTTAATGCGACACATTCGTCAAAGTTTGTGACGCAAGCGTGAACATGCGATGCATTTGTTGTTTTGGAACATTTGATGTACGGTACGACGCAATTGATGTTTTGCGACGCAATTGCCTAAATGCGACGCATTTGCAATTTACCTTGACCACATTTGATTTCTATGTTTGTGTATCCTTAGATGTTTTTCATGATGCTGACAGTTCTCCAAAAAGTACTGATGCATTGTTCATCTTTTTGCAGAGGCAGCTTGCCCCTATCTATACGAGAGAGAGCAAACCGACCACCTTTCGGTTCGCCGATCAGTTGGGCCCGCGAGAGCGGCGGCGATTGATGCGACTGGGTTTATTCTATGTTGCGTTCATGCCCGCCATTCGGGCGAACAGGGGTCTGCTGACGGCGTTGTGTGAGCGGTGGCACTCAAAGACCTACTCCTTCCACCTGCCGATGGGTGAGGCTACCATCACCTTAGAGGATGTCTACCGTATTTTGTGAGTGTCGATTCATGGGGAACAGATCGTCTACGACCCTCGGCACGGCGACCAGACTTTCCATTCCTACTATCGAGATCAGGGTGCAGGACTGGGGATTCAGGGCTATGAGATCCGATGGGAGTTCATGGCGGAGCACTACGAGCGCTTCGATGCATTCTTGGCAACTATGATTGCAGGTATTTTGGTTCCTGACCGGCAGGGACACGGGTTCCCTATTAGCTGGGGAGACGTCCTGGTGGGCATGAGGCGAGACAGGACTGTTTATGCTTGGGGTCCTTGTTTACTGGGGACACTTTATCACCAGCTACATGATGTTGTGTACAGGAGAGGAGAGAGCATCTCCTATGGGATGACCCTGATGATGATCTGGGCTTGGGAGCACATTGTGATATTTCGACCTCCCATTGAGAGACCGCAGTTGGCCGATGGTATGCCCTATGCGTACTATTATGCAAGTGCGTTACAACAAACCCATATGGGTGAGACAAGGTGGTGGCGGCATCGTATCGACACGATGATATCCTTTATCTGGAGGCTGTACCGAGATTGTGGTCAGTGGGATGATGAGGATGAGCACTTGAGTCTGTGTAGGCAGTTCAGGTACTTGATTGGCCAGACAGTGCAGACGTCCCTAATTATTGAGATGTACTTGTCGCAGCATGTTTTGAGACAGTTTGGAGAGCAACAGGATGTGCCCGCAGGGACAGCGGAGTATGCTCGATCATCCAGGGAGTATGCATGGGGGCCAGCTATCCCCATGGCATTCGCAGAGCAGCAGATAAACGAACTAGTAGCCCAGGCCTAGGGTTGGAGGGGAGGAGCAACGAATCCTGGTACGACCGCAGCTTATGATTTATGGTGGCAGACACACAGGCCAGTGCCTTTGACGGATTCGGATGGGCCAGCACCAGTGGATAGACAGTCAGTTATTCCATGGGTGCCACGAGCTAGGCGAGGTGGCAGAGGCAGAGATGGAGGCAGAGGGAGAGGCAGAGGCAGGGGCAGAGATGGAGGGAGGGGTGGAGACGGAGGCAGAGATGGGGGTAGGGGTGGAGACGGAGGTAGAGATGGAGATGATGGCGGAGATGGCCAGAGACAACGACGGGACGGTCAGAGACAAGGTCGGAGGGTGCGACAGCGTGTAGCGAGGGTAGCCTTAGATGCTATCCCCGAGGTTGGTGAGGAGGGGGAGAGAGAGGAGCAACCCAGACATGAGGGAGAGGGTGAGGAGAGATAGGAGGAGGAGAGGCATGAGGAGGAGGCGAAGGAGAGGCATGAGGGGGAGGTGGAGGAGAGGCACGAGGAGGAGCTAGAGGTGGATGTCAGAGGGCAGGAGGAGGAGGTGGGTGATGATGATGATGATGAGGATGAGGCTATGGATGAGGCCGAGAGACTCCTCAGATATCGGATGGTGGAGGGAGAGGAGGAGATACCCTCCAGCTCAGTGTTACCTCATGATGCCACAGTAGATCAGAGGGTGGCCGATCTACAGCAGAGACTAGATGATAGCCTGGCACAGGTCAGATCCTTACAATTAGCTCTAGAGCTAGCCTGGGTGGAGCGGGATCAGGCAGTGATATGCCAGCAGGATGCAGCTCAGTGGTGCACAGACTTCGCAGCATTATGCACAGGGCCCATGGGAGACATGGCTCATGAGCTAGCCAGGGTGAGCACGAGATTGGGGTAGTACAGGACATTATATGAGCAGGCAGTGCCACCAGAGCGACGGGATCCTACCTTGTCACAGTCTCAGATGAGGACAGGTAGTGGCCACAGATCAAGCAGTGCTACTGGCAGTAGGAGCCATACCAGTGTCGGAGGGTCTACCTCGACAGGACACACTTTAGGGCACAGGTCACATCATTCACGTAGGCACACCCCGAGTCCTCATTCGGGTCACAGTCATGGGTCGACTGGTTCAGTGCAGAGGTCAGGACAGGTACAGCCGCCAGTGGTTGATCCCTCTTCTTCTCAGAGTCCAGTTGTAGTGACATCACAGATGTTTTATACCATTGAGATGACACCTGCCTTCTCAGTTCTAGTGGTGGCACAGGCAGAGGTCACCACAAGTCCACCGATTGCTTCAGTGCCAGTGACAGAGCTTCAGCCGCCACATTCCTCGCCTCGAGGGGATGATGAGAGTCTACCCTAGGGGAATTTTGTTATTTAGGACACACTATGTATATTATTGAGCTTGCGAGCTCCATTTTTGGGATATCCCATGACTTTATCTTATGACATTGTACATTTTTTGAAATGATACTATATGATGATGCAGTTTTGATGCGGCCTATATGTGTTATGTGATGCTCTTTGATTTATGCATATGATATGATGTCCTCTATATGATGCTTATTTATGATTTTGATGCGTCAATGATGCAATGCTTATTTATATGAGATGATGGTTATAATGATGTGCATGATGTATTTTAGTAATAGATGCGATGTTGATGATTATTTTAATGCAATGTTTATGTATATGATTTGATGCCATGGATGATGTATGTATGGATCTAATGCAATGTTTATATGATCATATATGCACTTATGTTTTTGGATGTCATAGGATATCATCGTGAGATGGACGAGAGAAGACGACAAGACTGATGAGAGAAGATGACTAGACCAAATAGGAGAAGATGACGAGACCTATGAATATGCATGTTAATTCCTAGACCAAATCCTTCAAAGCTTTACCATAGGACATTAGTATTTATTGCTCTTAATCATCATTGGGCAGACTATTGTATTGGCCAAGAAACACCATGATATGACATAGATCAAGGTGTGCAAGGTCGTACCATTACGTAAAACAAACAGTCACAGACAAGGATGATCATGACTCATACTAAGAGCGTGATTGCCCCAGTCTTTTTGCCATAATCAACCACATGCAGAAAAAGAAAAGGACAAATCATGAAACGTCATTGCTTCTCTAAATCCTGTTTCTGGGACATCCTTGAGAAACTAGTGGCATGATTGTCAAAATATAAAAAAAATAGAGTCCTTACCACGATATGTCGTTGTTTTTCTAAATCCCAAAATCAGGACCTCGCTGAGAAACTAGTAGTCATGCGTGTGAATTGACATGATACGTCGTTGCTTCTCTAAATCCTGCTTAGTGGGATCTCGCTGAAAAACTAATATCATGATAAAAACTAAAAGACAATTGTCAAGTGTTTGCCAAGCGTGTCTAGATGCCGAGTGCATTGATGTGTCAATGTAAATTTAAATGATGCCAAGATGACAAATGCCGAAGGTTGCCATATTCAGGAAGGACACATCTTGAATAATGTTGATGTCTAGGAAGGACACATCCTAAAACACCAATATCAAAGTTTTGTTCTTTAGAAGGACATATCTGAAAGAACATTGACGTCAAGAGGAATGATCCTTAAGTCTCAAAAAGGATCCCTCAAAAATGTCAAATGATAGGGACGATGCCTAGGAAGGACACATCCTAAGGCACCAATGTCAAAGTTTTGTTCTTCAGAAGGACACATCTGAAAGAACGTTGTTGTCGAGAGGAATGATCCTTAAGTGTCAGAAAGGATCCCTCAAAAATATTAGATGACAATGTCGATTCCTAGGAAGGACACATCCTAAGGCATAAATGACAGAGGTTATTCTTTAGAAGGACCCATCTGAAAGGTAACCAAGAGTTGATAGTTTGACTAGTTGCGATAATTTGACTTGTTTTGACTAAGTTTGACTTGTTTTGACCGAGTTTGACTTGTGTTGGCCATATGTCAATATTGTCATGATGATATGTGTCGATGAGATTGTCTTGCTGTGATAATGATTGTCATGATGAGTTTTGTTCGTTTGGGAAAGATTCGTGTTGTCTTGAAGACTTTTTGACATGTGTATTAGTGTGATGCCATGAACCCTAATGGACTAACCTAGTGCGGCCTCGGGCGCTCATCGACAGATGGCCTTGCCTACGTCATACACTCAAAGACCTCGTAGTTCGACATGACCAATGACTTTGTCCACAAGACAGAAGTTTGAATCATGATTTTCTTTTGACAAATCTAAATGGACTGACCTAATGTCTCGGGGACTCAAATGTGAGTCTTGCCTACGTAGCAAATGCGCAGAGACAACGTAGTTCAGACAAATGACAAAGACTGATTGATATGACTGATTTTGACAAGAGATGACAATGCGTTCACGTTCTTCGAGCAGTCTGATGTTTTGTTTGTGGTTTTCTTCATGACGTTTTATGATTTTTTTGGTCTTTTTTGAGGACTTTTTATGATGTTTGTCTTTCTTTCTTTCTTTTTTTTCAGGTCTTTTTATGATGTTTTTGATCTTTTTCAGGACTTTTTGCGATGTTTTTGGTCTTTTTTCAGGACTTTTTGCCAATGTTTGTCTTTTTCCAGGACTTTTTGCCAATGTTTTTGTCTTTTTTTCAGGACTTTTTGCTAATTGTCAAGATCACGTGTGACACCCACTGCAGTTTCATGATAAACGTTTTGCCCCCAGTCAGGTCCAAGACTTAGCCGTTTGCAGGGAATATGGACAGGATGCTACTGGTTTACTAGATGGATGATCGTCAAGACTTGATGTCAATCATTTATCTACTATGACAGGTAGGGTAGGATGTGGTGGCGATTTACGGAATAATGGCGAAAATACCTTTCATCCTAGGCCAAGTTAGACAAAGTGACAGTAGATGGCAAAGCAATGATTGATTACGCATGGTGCCTGTTTGTCAGGTTTTCACCATGGTACCTGTCCAAAGCGCCTATTTGCCAGGTTTTCACTATTGAACAAATCATTTTTCTCTTTACTATTTTGTTGAATTTTTTATTTTTTTGGTGTCACCAAGACGCCTATTTGCCAGGTTTTCATCAGGGTGACGATTTTTTAATTTTTCAATTTTTTTTTTGTATTTTATGGTTTGCAGCTCCATCCTCTGATGCTATGCGTAGAACCTTCGGAAATGTAAACTGTTGGTGGGATCTGTCAATTTTTTTCCATCTGGAGTTGCCAGTTGATAAGCTCTAGAACCAAAAGAAGATATGATAATGTATGGACCCAGCCAGTTTGGTTCAAATTTTCCTGGCTTTTCTCTGTCTGCTTAGTTCTTGGGGTTCTGCATGAGAACTAGGTCGCCAATGTCAAAATTTCTGACCATAACATTTTTATTGTAGCTACGACAAAGATGGTTCTGATATGCTTGGAGATGGTTCAGTGAATTTTGTCTTCTTTCTTCCAGCATTTCCAGCTCGTGCAAGCGTGATTGTCGGTACTCCTCTTCATTAGTTAGACCCTTCAGGGAGACTCGTAGCGAAGGAATTTCGACCTCAATGGGTAAGATGGCCTCAGCGCCAAAGACTAGGGCAAATGGGGTGGCCCCTATAGGCGTACGAATGCTAGTTCGGTAAGCCCACAAAGCAGGGTTGAGTTGTATGTGCCAGTCATAGCCAGCGTCATTGATAGTCTTTTTGAGAATTTTGACAATGGTTTTATTGGACGCCTCAGCTTGGTCGTTTCCTTGTGGGTAGTATGGAGATGAAAAGTGGTGTTGGATATGGAATCGCTCACATAACTCACGTAAGTCTTGGTTTTTAAGGACGTCCGTTGTCAGTGATGATGGATTGCGGAAGGCCATCTTACGACAAATGATGTAGTTAAGGATGAACCGATATTTGTTTACCGGTAATATATGTCAATGGGATGGCTTCAATCCACTTTGTGAAATACTCGTGGCGGTAATAATGAATTTGTGGCCATTGGATGAGGTTGGATGAATCTTACCCACGAGATCGAGTCCCCATTGAGCAAAGGGCCAAGGAGAAGTGATCGGGCCGAAGTTCTTGTGCTGGAGCATGGACCAAATCACTGTGAATTTGACATTTGCGACAAGTCCTGACATATTCAATTGCATCTTTTTCCATTGTCGGCCAATAATACCCGAGTCTCGTTACTTTCTTAGCTAGAGTAGGACCACTTGAATGAGATCCGCATATACCGTCATGTACTTCTCGTAAGGTCGTACATGCTTCGTCAGTGTCAAGACATCTAAGGAGGGTATCATCGAAACTATGGCGGTAAAGGGTGTCACTGACAATGGCATACCTTGCAGATTTCCTAATGAAGGACTTCCTTTGGTTATTGGACAGGTTCAGTGGAAGGGTTTGAGACTTTAGGTAGTCGTAAATGTCCTGATACCAGGGAGAGTTGGGACCAACAAGTTTGCAAACCATTTCTGATTCTGGGATATCATACGCCGGTATCAAGAGCTGTTCTACTAAGAACTCAAATTGTGACACATTTTTAGGTATGTCCAAGAGAGAACTAATAGTAGCCATTGCATCAGCTGCCTTATTCTATGCCCCGGGATTTGTTCAAAAGAAATCAATTGGAAGTATGTCGGAAACTGTCCACCATCCTCTTGTAGAGAAGCAACTTCTCATCCTTTGTTTCATAGTCATCGTTCACTTGGTTGATCACGAGCTGGGAATCCCTGAATACAAGCAACATCTGAATTTTCCATTTGATTGCCAACTTGAGACTTGTGACTAGTGCTTCATATTCGGAAATGTTATTTGTACAAGGGAAAGTGATCCTAAATGACTTAGGAATTGAATCCCCCTGTGGTGTGATAAACAAGATTCTAGCGCCTGAGCCATGACCAGTATGAGACCCATCAAAATATAGCTTCCATGGTGCCGCCGGTTCTGCATGAAAAATGGACTCATCAGGAAAATCAGTTACTAGTGGATGAGTGACTTGGATTGGTGCATCTGCCAGCTGATCTGCTATTACCTGCCCTTTTATTGCCTTACGCTCGACATATTGTATGTCATACTCGCTTAGTATCATGACCCATTTTGCCAGCCGACCTATTAATGCCGCCCGACTTAAGAGATATTTCAGTGGATCAATCTTGGCGACCACTTGTGTCTGATGACTGAGCATATAGTGTCATAGTTTTTGGGACTCAAAGACAACAGTGAGGCATGCACGTTCAATGTATGTGTAGTTCAACTCATACCCTATTAGTGTGTGACTGATGTAATAGATTGCTCTTTCTTTTCCTTCATGATCATTTTGTGCCAGCAATGCCCCCAGTGCTGAACTAGTAGTCGAGATGTATAGAATTAATGGCTTTCCATGAATAGGAGGCATGAGGACTAGTGTTGACAGTAGGTAATCTTTGATTTGCTGGAAGGCCTCTTGACATTTATCTGTCCATACAAAGGGGATACCCTTGCGCAACAGATACTAAAACGGATAACACTTATCTGCCAATTGGGCTATGAAACGCCGGATAGACTGTACTCTGCCTTGCAGAGTTCTAAGTTCACTGATTCCTCTGGGTGGAGGCATGTCTATGATTGCTTTGACCTTTGCCGGATCAACCTCTATGCCTCTTCGGGAAACTATGTACCCCAAGATTTTACCTGATGTGACCCCAAAAACACACTTCTTAGGGTTTAATCGAACTTTGTACTCTTCAAGTCTCTTGAAAATTGTGTCGAGTACCTTCAAATGATCTTTCCTTGTTGTTGATTTGGCCAAGAGGTCATCTACATAATCCTCCATTATTTTGTGCATCATGTCATGGAAGATCGTGGTCATAGCCCTTTGATATGTGGCACCTGCATTTTTGAGACCAAAGGGCATGACATTCCAACAGTATGTACCCCATGGGCAAGTAAATGTCGTTTTATGTTGATCCTCAGGAGCAATGTGGATTTGATTATAGCCAGAGAAACCATCCATGAGGGATAGCATCTCATATCCTGTTGTAAGGTCCACTATGATGTTAATGTTTGGCAAGGGAAAGTCATCCTTTAGACATGCTTTATTTAGGTCTCGGAAGTCTGTACATACATGGATCAACCCATTTGGCTTTGTGACTGGGACCAGATTAGAAATCCATTCCACATAGTCAATAGACCTTATGAATTCGGCATCTAACAATTTCTTTAACTCGGCCTTGACCAATAGGGCAACTTGGGGATGCATTTTGTGCAACTTCTGCTTGACTGGTTTAGCATTAGGTAATAGTGGCAGATGATGTAGAACCAATTCTGGGTCCAATCCTGGCATGTCAGCATAGGACCACGTGAAATTGATTTTTCATTCTACAAAGAATTTATGAAATTCTGGTTCCTCTTCGTCAGTCAATGATGCAGCAAATAGGACCATCTTGGGGTCTTCTGCAGTTGAAATGTTATCCTCTATTGTGTCCTCAATAAGCATGGCCGATTTCTCCTATTGCACGGGGAGAAAGTCCAGTCCTCCATCTTTGGGCACCTCAGAGAGGTTTTCACCCGCAGATACGTCCTTTATTTTTACTATTTTATCGTCAAGAGGTGTCTTTCGGTTTTCACCTAGAGACGTTTCACTTTTTTTTTTATTCTTATTTTTACTTTTGCGACTAGAGGACTGAATAGTCTCGCCGAAGTATGCCATGCAGTCTAAATCAATGGAAAATCTTGATTTGTGGTCCCCACTAGGTATTCCTTCTCGTAATCCCATAAATTTAGCAATTGCCTCATCATTTTGAAATGTGTCTAGCACTGGCTGTCCTTGTTGGTCCCAATCGACTAGGTCAGGGTAAACTAAGGAAATGTCATCGTCGATATTGGTGAATTGGGGTGAGGATGCGGACAACATATAGACGTGTTCAGTGATGTTGTAGATGAGATTGTCATCGTCCAACTCAACATCGGACTCTATCCAATATTCTCCTTCACTAGTGTCATAGTCGTCAAAATAAGGAGTGAAGGTTGTAGAGCCCTGATTATCAATGTCGTCTGATATTTTAGATGGAGTGGAGGGAATGGGTTCAAATGATGGGTGTTGGACATCATGGGGAGTGGTAATGGGTCTTTGACTATTTGGTGCTTGTTCAATTTTGAATGTTTGCCAAAACCGTTGTTCAGAGGTCAGTTCCCCTAGTTCGACAAACAAATCATCAAGACAACAATCACTGAGGGATCGTTCTGAGCCAAATTCCCACTCGTGGGAGTCAGTTTCTATTAGGGTTTCCCTAGTAGTCTCAACACTTTTCAAAGCATGTAATCGCTCATTTGAAAGTCCAGAGGTACGTCGATAGTCATTGCGGGTGATCCAAACCCTAATCCAAGATACTTCAGAATTTGAAAAGTTTCTATGGGTTCCCTTCAGCTAGTTTTATTTTTTCCTAGGCCACTAGTACCATCGTAGCCTTTAGCCTTCATGATGTCATAACCTTTGCCATATATTTGAACTGGTAATGGGGGTAGTGTGACAGTATCCTTATAGATCCATCCGGAAATGTCAGTAAGGTCTTCCTTACTCATGTCTCCCCACTTGATAAAAACTATTTTCGGTGGAACTTTGAAAGTTTCCTAAGGTTCCATTCTGAAACATGGCCGACCATAGTCTTTGGGAGACCTAGGCATTGTTGTTATGCTGTATGTTGTGTGCAGTTTGAATTCTCTGCAGCCAAGGTCCTGGATTTTGACAGTGGATTCTATCTTAGGGCTAGTGGAAGGTGGTGGTATGGCAGAAGACGTGGATGGAGCAGATGTGGAAGATGGCGTGAGTGTGGATGGGTCGACGTATATGGATGACGAGGAGCCAGGTGCTTCCCGGTTAATAGGTACTTAGTTTTCAGAGATACCCCTTAAGTTTGTACAATATTGGAAAGGGTCGGGGTCTCCATATATGGTTATTTTAGTGCCGTCAAATGGAAACTTGAGGCATTGGTGGTATGTGGATGGAATGGCTTTTAAGGCGTGAATCCATGGACGGCCTAGTAGGATGTTATATGGTAGTTCCAAATCCAGGACCTGGCAAGTCGTGTCCACGATGACCAGTCCCACTCTGATAGGGAGAGAGATAACGCCATGTGAAGAGCGTTCCTCGTCATCGTATGCTTTGATCACTATACTTTTCATTGGGTCTACGCATGCATCAGAGAACCCGAGAGCCTTAACTAGTTTGAGGGAGCATATATTCAATCCTGCTCCGCCATCTACTAAAACTCGTCTAACTTTGTGCTTGTGGAAAAAAGTTTCTATGTAATGCATCATTGTGGTTGGTTTTAGGTGATGAGTAATTTTGATCCGAGAAGGTGACATGGTGTGGCATAGTGAGATATCCCACCATAGTTTCAAATTGATTGACATCGATGTCCTTGGGGACCGACGACTCTAGGAGATTTTTATCTAGGATATCTTTGTGCGTGGGAGAGATACGAAGCAACTCGAGTATAGAGATTTGTGCAGGAGTCTTTCCTAGCTGGTCGATGAGGTTGAACTGACCTTTGGGTTTCCATTGCTTTGTGGTCGGTACAGGTTCTAGCTGTTTAGCAAATGGGCCATGTTGTGTCTGTTTAGCAGACGGGCCTGGTATGGTGATTTTGGCTTGTCTAGCGGGAGGTGGACTAGCTATAGTGACCTTGCCACTACGAGTAGTAGCATTACATTGGGGTGCTCTTCTAACCGTAATGGTATTGATGTATTCATTGTCAGTTCGGACATTGTTTATAATAGGTCCACCAGAATAGTTGTACTTGACTCGGGCGAAGTTAGCTTGATTCTGTGGACCTGAAGTGGAAGCATTATGAGAACCATGGTCCTGCAGTGGATTATTGTGGATAGTATGATCTGAATTGGAGGCGAATTGTGATCCACCTACTTCGATGGTGCGACTTTCGATAAGATCTTGTATTATGTTTTTCAATTGTCAACAGTTAGAGGTTGTATGCCCTTTTGCTCGATGGTATTCGCAAAGTGCATTATCATTCCACCATGTTGGTTTGAATTGTCCTGGGTCATACGGTTTTGGTTCCAGAAGTATGATGACCCCATGTTGGAGGCATTTCCTAAGGACTTCTTCAATGGGTGTATGTACGACCCCTAGGAAATTGTCTCATCTGACGGTATTGTCCCTGATTGTTTTGACTACTTTGGTTGTTTGAAGAAGTATTGGGAGGAGGTGTCAATGTCGTTGTTGGTCTATTTGGTTGTTGAACCCCTTTCAGGGCCAATACAGGACCTACAGTGTTTGCAGTCTTGGCGTCGACAACACCGTCGTTTGTAACGTGCTTATTTTTAACCCAATATTTGTTTTTGTCGGCGGGTGGATTGACGTTTGTGTTTTTGGAACCATATCTCAGTTCTCCCTTTGCGATAAGGGCTTTCTCAATCTAGACCCCTTTTTCAACTAATTCTGTGAAGTTTGTGCAACAATGTATTTGCAATGCAAATTTGAGGGGCCCTAGAAGTGTTTGGACAAACATGTCGACTTTTTCCCTTTCGGGGATGTCAACGTGACATCGACTAGCGAGGCTTCTCCATTTTTGAAAGAATGGGATAAATGTCTCACCAACATCCTCTTGCGTGAGATTGCACAAGCTAGTGATAGAGGTATCCATGTCGATGTTGTACGCATAATTTCTTATGAATTTTTGTTTAAGCTCATCCCATGTCTGGATATCCTTTTGAGTTGAAAACCATTCAAGGGCTTGACCCGCCAGACTTTTAGAAAAAAGTCTCATCAAGTATGTTTGTTCATAGGCGATGTCCATACAATTGGTTGCAAATTCATGAACATGCTCAATGGGATTTGTCTTGCCTCAATATTTTGTGAAGTTGGGTGACACGTATCCTGGCAGAAATGGAGGCATGTATAAGTTCATGTCAAATGGGTATACATTCAAGTCATATGATATTTCTGATTTCTTGCCTGAAATGTACATGTTTTGGATAGTTTTCTCTACATCCCTCATTCTTGTTTTGAGGGCATCCACCACAGGGTCGTTTAAGTTTCCGTACGTTGGATTACCTGGTACACCCTATGTTCCTATTTGTTGTGCGTGAATATTGGTGTATTGTGGCGATATGGATTGTTGTGGTATGTATGACATGTGCGGATTGACATGTTGTTGGTATTGGAAGTTATGATTGGGTGCATGTTGGTATTGAAGGTTATGATTGGGTGTAGGTTGATATTGAAAGTTATGATTGGGTGCATGTTGATGAGTATGAATGTTAGATGAGTAGGTTGGGATGTGTCCCCCAGCCATGTGTGTCATTATTTGGGGGATGTTATGACCATGGATGTTATGGTGTGTTAATGATGTCATGGGTTGTGTTATTTGGCCATCTTGTGTAAATTGTTGATTTTGTACAAGGGGAACGTTTGTGTTTGTACCTTGGGAGGCAATGACATTTGACTGTGTTGTCGTGTTAACATTTTATTGTTGTCCTTGGATAAATACACATCTTGTGCCTCCTCCCAAAGGATTTTGTGAAATACCACTGGACGGATATGACGAAGTTGTGTTTATGGTAGTAGATGGAGCTGTCAAGGGGGGATTGTTGTGACTTGATGATGCCCCTATGGAATTTACTGTCGTGGCATTGACTGTCGTGATATTTGTGGTGTTGGGGATGTTGGGGGTGTTTGGGACGTTGGGAGTGTATGCACTGTCGTTATGGTCCCAAAGGGAGTATTGCTCGTAGTATTTGGAAGTTGACCACTATGTGACATGTTATGTGCATTGTTGGCATTAGGGTCAGGAGGTGTCAAATTTAGCGTGTTAACATCAAATCCTTGTGGTAACTTAGCTCCTTCACTCAAGAGCATAGCTAAGAATCTGTCTCTGTCATGACAGACCATTGTTTCAACGAGTTGATAGGCCTCTGGGTCTTGTGCCAATGCCTCTAAGTTTTCCTCAAGTAGTTGGCCATTTTCATCTTTTTGCAAGAATGGTTCGAATGGACTGTTTGATGAGGATTGCGTTGTCATTGGAGGTTGATTGTCTAAATTGGAAAATGGATCGTAAAAGGTCCAGTTTGGGTCATGTGGAGGATTGTTGACAGTAAACGTGGGGTCTTGTTGAAAGTTTTCCATTTGTCTCTTTTGTTTTTGAAGTCTAGTTTCGACCATAAATGAGATTGCTCAAATGGGAATGACAACTAAATGCAAGTATGACACTACGTGAAGTCTAAGTTCAAAATGATGACTAGAATGACTACTATTTTTGGATTTTCGTGAATAGGATATGCAATGTGTAGCAATGTAAGACAAGGTTATCTAAGCACTTATAAGCTCAAACTTTGTTTTCGATTTTGATTGCTAAAGGACTTTGTTGAAAATGACAAGGTGACAAGGTCTAAATGACTAGTGAGTTTTCCTAACTAGACTTTTGAGTTGGAAAAAATCTCACAAAAGAGGACAATGACTAAAAAGGGGGTTTGATAACTTAGTCCAAGAGGGCCTAATTTCGACAACAATGCCTTTGCAAATTGTGCTTACGATTTTCCTAATCCTAAGTATGCAAAATGTGAACCTAGGGATAATCTAATGCCAAATGTATGCAACGAAAAAGAATGAAGTATGAAACCTATGGTGACAAATGTAAACTAATGGTCAAGACTTTGAGCAATTTCAAGTTTGGTTTCTGACAGAATCTCCCTAGAAACAATGGTGGACAAATGGTTGACAATTTGAAGACCTCAGGTGTTGAATGTGAAGTTTTAAATTTTGACATATGCGGATTTTTAGTGTCAAATGCGGTTTAATAGAGCAGTTGCGTTGCAAAAAATCAGTTGCGGTTCAACAGATGCGACTCAGTTTAATTTCAAAATGATTTTCTTGTCATTTTGATGGAAATTTTGATCTGTTTGGAGAATGTTTTTTTTCAAAATGTGATAGAATCATAAGACACTTGAAAAACACAACGTTTTGAATGTAACCAAACACACATTAGATAAGCACAATCCTAGGTTAGGCCGTGACAATATTCGCTAGATTCCATGCGGGTTTTCCCAACTGCATATCTGTAGCGTGTGAATTCAGAAGCTTGGCTGCACGGGCTCCCCCTTACAGTGCACTCTCTTCTCAGGCCAACCAAGCTTCCAACCCCCACGAAACTCCCATGGCGAGCTGATCACCTCTACTACAAACTGCGAAAGTGTGGATGCCTTCACACCGACCGGTGCTGCACTAGCAAATAGAAGGATTTTGGCTTTCTATACAAGATTTTTTAGTTAGGGACCCCCGTTCGAGTGGCCATACATGGGGCAAGAGATTAATCACCATTAAGGTGGCACTCCAGCCTAAAGAGGTTAAGCTCAACAAGGTTTAAGGGAGTACAACTTCGTTCGTATGACACATCCGCACAAGCAACCTTAGGTTTTCCCTTAAGGTTTACATTTATATACCAGTCGAGGGTAGCTTGGCTTTAGCTCCGTTGCTAGTTTGAGTCGTGTTGGGGTGATGAAATCCCCAGGCAGGCCCAATTTCTAGAGTTGGTAACCATTTCTCTTACACCCAAGATTGCTCGAAAGCGGGAGGGGAGAGGATACTCCGATATACCAAGTCAGGGTAATAACAATTAAAAATGGGTCTAGTTTTCTGATCATGAGGTTTTCACTAAGTGAGAGCATACTCACCTACCATCTTGAAAACACAGTCAAGCAAAGAAGACATGAGTGTTCTTTTTATGTGCACCAAAGTTAAATGTTTGCTAATCTAAAAAAAAAACAAGCACAATGTTTGCTTTATTCTGTCTTCGACATTCGAATCTGCAGACAAAATATTAGTAGTTTCCTTTATGCAATGATCTTCGACACCTGAATAGTAACTACCACACGCTACAAACGAATATTAGTAACACAAAACCCTAAGCTAGCCAACATGCAGGAATGAAAAACCAGGAAATCAGAAGACCAGAAAACCAAAAAAGAAACCAAAAATCAGAAAAACCTTAAAATCCAAAAATCAGAATGTCAAAAATGAAAGCAAGTTTCTACCAGTCAAATGCAGCATGACAGAGGAGATGCATTGTTCTAAACTTCAAATGCGGAACGACTAATCATATGCATCGTTCAAGATATCAGTTGTGGCTTATCAGGGCGATTGCGGCTCTTCTATCAGTGGATGCGTCGCGACACATCAAGTGCGTCATGATGTTTTTTAAAAATATAGTTGCGTCGATCCGTACCTGTACCTGCAAAACAACATAAAACACCAAAAAAATGTATGGAAAAACAGAAAAACGGAGTCGGGTTCACCAATGTAATCAAGGGATTTCTTTTAGGTTCGATTAGGAGTGTTAGCAATAAATCATAGATGACAATGAAACCCAAAGATCTTACAAAACACAAAGGAAGTAAAATACAAAAATGATTATACCTGATCACCGAGACTTCCATGATTCACTTTTGTAATACCTTCTTGCTTGTTGGATGATGTTGCCCTCAGATTCGTCGTGCGAGCAAATCTGCAAATGCCTAAGTCCTACACCAAGCTTTGAAGGATTTATGCTATGCCTACATGCCTATGCCTATAGCTATAATTGTCAATGTCTATGCCTAAATAAATGCCAAGACTTGATCAAATGACTATAATAAATATTGAGATTGCATATAAAAACTAAGTGTGCGAAATGCCTAAAATGTAATGTGGATGTGCATAAATTTAAAATGTCAGCGTGTCTGTGTGTAATCGAAAAGTGAGAGGAAAATGACATTTTATAGAAAATGTCATTTTGAACGGACGGACGAGATTAATTGATGATGAGAACCTAAAATGAGCGATCCAGATTAAATCAGAGAATCCATAATTAGGGTTAGGGAAAAATCATTAATCGAACGGTCAAGATAATATCTCAGATAATCGGATCGACGGTGGAGAATAAATGAGATAAATCAATTAGAAAATAAAGATTTTCAAAATTGAGAAGATAAATACTGAACTGAAGATCATATTTGGAAAATCAAGAATCTGCCCGATTACTTGATTTTTGGAAGATTAGTTTCCATTTTGAATTGAGTTAATTCAAATTATGGATTTTATGAGATAATAAATAATCTTTTTCAGATTATTTACCAAAATCGACTGACAGTTAAGATTGTGATGACATTTTAAATAATTGATTTATTTAAAATGAGAGGAATATTAAATTGGCAATTAAATAATTAAATTTAATTATTTAATTTAGAAGATAAGATTAATTAATTAAATAAATTAATCAATTCATTTAATTAAGACAATTAGTGACATATTAAATAAATAAATAAAACTTATTTATTTAATAATCAGGAAGAAATATATGACAAAGGGGGAATTAAATAAATTAAGAAATTTATTTAATTAAGTGAAGACTTAGACAATTAATGACGTATTTAATAAATAAATGAAATTTATTTATTTAATAATCATGAAGAATACAAAGATATGAATTAATTAAACAATTATAAATTATTTAATTAATAGTCGAATGTGGACCAAGGACATAATTAAATGTATTAATTATGCTAGGACGAAAGTGGTAAAAATGAAGCTTGCAGGCCTAGGTCATTTTTAGGTGTCTACAGAAACATTACAAAATCCCAAGTAACAATTTCATACTACATAATCTCATATAATGATAACATTTTCCAATTACAAGTTCTCAATAAAGATAGAGATACATGAATGTGCACATATATAGCTTCCATGAGCTTAATGAAATAGAGTTACGTACAAACAAACTATAAATGATCCAGATGTCCCTAATGTTGGTGCATACCTCCTCGATGTCCCCAATACTGGTGCATACATCTTAGGCGTCCCCAATACTAGTGCTTACATCCTCAAATATTGACTGCCAACTATATGAGGAAGAGCATCATTCAAGTGCTTTTCCACCAACCATGGACTTGTTGTGGTCCCTTGCACATCTACCTAACTAGTAAGATGACCCTACCCTTCAATGAAGAGATTGATCTGGTGACCTCATAATACCAGCCTTCTTGAGCATGGTGTTGTGTCCTACATAACTAGAGCTACCAAACACTAGCTACAACCTACATGCATTACATTCCCAACCTAGTTATGCAAACCTCGCTCACAATGAACCGACAGTGTAAATAGTGGCTACTTACACTACTTTGGCCAAAGAATTCAACCCTCAATACTTTGAGTGCAGGTCGTATGTTCACTCACCCCTTAGCTCAATTTGGTATTTAACCATTCATACTCTTTCCAATTATAACATAAATTCAACCAAAAAGGTAATGACATAACAAAGTGACCAACTAGGTTACTCCCATCCATGGATTATCCTAATCCCAGGAAAACCAAGTTAACCACCCATGTTCAAACTGACATCCACAATAAAGTACTTCAAGATAACATCATTTCCATATTTCACAATCTATGAAGCATATATATAGTTTATGGCAATCTAGGTATTAACTATTACACTAAGTTTATCTTGTTTAGTTAACATAACCACACAATTGCATCATAGAGTTTATATATATAACAATCAATAGGGTTTCACCAAAACAAGAATTCACCAAGATCATGCAAGCTCATCCAAAATAAGAAATACCCTAAATTCATTCAAGCAAGCTCACATGCATGGAAATCATCTTTCCTCAAACATTTACATTCATAAGCAAATGTGATTTCAACATAAAAAGAATAGAGTAGTAAAATCAGCAATACCTGGTATTATAGCTCCAAAAGAATATGTTGTTTCCCAAACTCAGTTACTATAGTCACACTTGTTGATCCTTCTAAGCTCAACCTATCTCCAATTCTAGCCTCTCACAAACTCTCAACAAAATACAAATTATCAAAGCAATCTCTCTTTCCTCACTATTGCACTCAACAACTTACTTTCTCAGAAAACTACAGAAAAGAACTTCAAAAATATGAATGAATAAGAATGAATGAATGAACCAAAAGGTAGAGAAGTTGCCTCTATTTATACTAAAATTTGAGAAACTAATTACTACAAACAAGTTGTTAAATCTGCCACCTTTTCTCTTCTTACTGCCACCACACAACATCAAAACTAACTTCCACTCTAAATGCATCGACTAAGCTCTAAGAAATGATATGTGGTTGCTTCAAAAAATTAATATACAAACACATACATAGTCCTATTATTTCCAACTTTTCTATTAAGAATGAGTCACCCCTTTTAACTTCTAGCAACTGCCATTTTACTAAGGCAAACAAAGAAATGTTCATCTATAGGTTTCCTATTTGCAAAGAAAGTCAACTTCCTTCTTAAGATTCAGCCAACTCATGGTTTGACAAAGTATTTATGCTCATCTTTAGTTGTGTGTTGGTTCAAACACTTCTATTTGCTTTATTCCACCTATTATGGTATTGCATATTACACATCATTATGTTGTGTGTGGGTTTCAATATTAACAACTTTAAACAAAATGCATCACTTCCTTTTAGCGTAGTTTTAAGCGCTTAATATGCTTCAATAAATATCATTCACTTTTCATACAAACATTACACTATATACTTATGCACTTTTCATTAAAATTCCTATCATGCACACATTATATGTGTAACATATAGTTATCATATTGTTGGCTTTTATTGAAGACATTCACTAATATATGGCTTGTGCTATATATACGCTTAAGTTTATTTTATAACACTTGAAATATATAATAATATTTATATATGTTATAACTTCCATAGTTATATATATACATGTTTATTAAATCTATTATTTTCCAATCATAAATATATATATATATATATATATATTAAAATAATTATATGTATATTAATATACATGTATATGTGTATACACATACCCATATACATATATTAATTATATATATTATATATAACATTATTTTAATATCCATAACAAACACATATATTTACATATTCATCAATCGGTATATATATACAAAATGTATATATACCTATATATGTCATATATGTACAATCGATATTCTCATGCATATGATATATTTGTTCATAAGTATGTGTAAGTATGTCTACCTACGTATACGTATGCATGCATATACTCACATGTATGAGTTATCACAATCACATACATATATACATATACACATTCTATATACAAACTCATCAATCAATATATAAATATAAATACATGAAGAAATTACACTTAACACAAAAATTTAGTCACATAATCCAAATCAAGAAACAATCAAAGACTAAAACCAAAACCATTGCAAATCATCCTCAAACCATGACAAAAGGTTTACTTACCAATTCCCAACTAACTTGACTCAATTTGACCAAACTAGGATGTGAGTGTGTGATAGCTCAATTAGGCTCATTAAGGGTTACCAAATCAAGCTCTTCTCAAGAGTGATACTCCCCTCTTGAGTGATACTCCCCTCTCTTCTAGAGGCTCAATTCTTTTCCTGCATCTAACTTAGTGCATCACAACAATAGTTAGTTGATAGCATTAAACATTCATATGTATCATATATTATTTGCATGATCAAATCATTGAAAGTATTCACATTGCATTGCACATTCATCCATTACATTTTCCATCAAAACATAATCATGTATTATTTAGCATTTTTAACTCATCAAAGTAACAATAAATAGGTAATAACACAATGGGGTGTAACAAAATGTTTAATGATTTCCAATGGAACTATAGCTAATTTAGAGGAAACATATGCAATCGTCGATGCAATTTTAAGTAATTTAGGGAAAATGCACACAATCACCCACACAATTATGAGTAATTTGGGGAAAATATATGCAATCACCTACACAATTATATCTAATTTCGGGAAAAAATATGCTACTCCCTTAATATTAGTGTACATAGGGTTATGAATAGTCTACTTGTGGTTATCTTAACTCTTAATTAAGTCATATTATAATTATTATATTGTTATTTAATTAATTAGGTCAACCTAAGGCTTATATAGGGTATCTTTAAGTCAGCTTGGGTGAGATCCTAGGCATAAATAAGGTATATATAGGAGGTAGTGAGTCTTATTTCATCATCACATTGTGAAATTTGTTCTCATTATAGATATTTGGAGGTTTTCCCCCTCCAAGTGGTTTGTTATTCTCTGTTATTATCAAATATTTGCAACATATTTCTTATTATATTCCTTTATTGTGCAAATTATTTCATAACAAAATATGTAATCACCATTCAATTATATCTAATTTATGGAAATCATGTGCAATCGCCCATGCAATTAGCTAATTATAGATTATTAATGTTATTTAAATCATTCATTTCATTTGTTTCTTGCATTACAAATTTATGATTTCCAAATTTGCACTTGATTGATCCACATTTCACACTTGGTATTAGTAGACTTCCAACTCTTTTATGGCCACTATGATAAAATATTTTTTCTTCGAGAGGATTCAACTATCAAATGAGAGGCAATTTCTTAAGAGTCCATGAACAAATAAAAAACACAATGCAAACTACAACTTAACTTTAGTCTCCCATTTTAGTGAGTTTCATAGTAACATTATACTTAATTGTCAATATGCATTATATTGTGTATTGTGTGATTATTTGCTTTAACTATATTAGAGCATTTTTCCATTGGCCAATATTTTTTCTTCTTTTTTTTTCCGCTTGTCATAAAATAAAAATATAGGCATTGCATAATAGTCATGTATAGCTTGCAATATTATTTTATATATTATAGCATTCCTTAGCATTGCACAATATTTTGCAAGGTCATGGGTTGTTGCATAACATTTTGTAATGTTGCAAGGAATTATGTTACATTGTTTAATAGTTTGCCATATTATTCATTATTGTTTTACATTCCTAATTATTGAGTAACATTGTGTATGGATTTACAATGGATTGTGTAATAAGTGAGGAATTCCATAATACTATTTGTATTTTTACCATTTTTTAACCTTTTGCAACATTGTCCTATATATTTTGTGACATTGTGTCCCACTACATATCATTGTTTTTTTCTTCTTCTTTTTTGCAAAATTATTCTCTATTTGTTTTTTTTTTTGCAAAATTATTCTCTATTTATTCATATTGGTTATCATTGTATTATATTGTTTAGCTTTCTAGATCATTGAGTAACAATTTGCACCAAGTAGTGTGACACTATGTAATGCCTTGACACATTTAGTAAAATTATTTGTTATTTTTAAATTTATTTAATATTTTGTGTCATTTTCCTATATTTTGTAACATTCATTTCCATTGTGTAACACCACTTTTTGAATTTGTGATATTATTTTCTATTTATTCACATTCATTATCATTGCATTAAACTTTTATCATCATTCCATAAATTTGCATAGCTTATAATATTTCTTTTTATTTTTTCAATCATCCCTTACTATTGCACACAAAATTGAAATGGAATATGCAACCATCTAAGACAATTTCCATGTAATCCAAATAGAGAAATCTATGCAAACAAGTATGCAAAATATATATGCAAACTAATAAACAACATATCATCAAAGATGACACAATATGCCTTGGAAAAACCCTCAAGAGGGAAAAACCTAGCCTCCAAAAAAGCATCCATAAATTATGTATTATTTAGCAATGAAATAATTATAATACATCTTCAAAGTCTCCATGAATACTTTTGAAATAAAATATCTCTGCATGTACTCTATGTGAACAAGCATGTAACCACGCATCTCATGCCATGCTTCAAACCCTCACAAATGCAAACAAGAGATGCTCTCACAAGCCAAACCCTCAGCCAAAATAACCAAATAGCCAACCTTAAACAACCATCCATGTGCTTTCTCTTAGAGACATAAGCTTGCACAAAACCACCAAGTGGTATTGCATAAACCACGTGACTAATACCACGAGCTTACAAAACCATTTCCCCACATTTACTTTTTGATAGTAAGTTTTCTCATTATTAATTATTTACCTAATGTGCAACTCCACATTAAATATTTATCATAATATTACATACAACACATAAAGTAGCCCCAATAATATTAAACCATGTGATACATGCATCCTTAGATCCCCTAGGTGCACCAAAAACAATATTAAATTACATTATAACATTATGTGAGGTGGGTAATGAGAAAGTTTGAATTCCTTCTTTGTGGGTAACGAGAAACTGGTTCATAACCAGTCGAGGTTTGAAAGAGAAGCTCTCCCGCAACCTTGGGACTAGGTCTGCCTCACTCTCATGAAGTATGTGACCCTTGAAGGTAGATACAAAACCTACTATTTCTATCACTTCCCTCTTTTAAATCACTTGCAACACAAAATTTTGTTAAGCTTTCCTTTTTTCTTACTTAAGGACTTAGAAAGCTCTGTTGAGAAGTGCATTGAGGCTATTGGCCAAAAGCCAAAGGATACTCCTCCCCTGCCGCTCCACCAAGGCCTCATTTTGAGGCTCTACCACTTCCATCTTGCGTTATGCCCACCCAAACCCATTTTTGATGTCCTATTGAGGAAATTGAACCCCATGTTGTGGCCAATATCTCCCCAGCTGAGTCCAAAGGTCCCATCAGAAAAACCCCTCTAGTTACCACTAAAATTCATAAGCCTAAACCAGCTGCCAAGAAGTTTAAGGGGAGTGTGGGGATTGACCTGTCTAGTGTTGCGGCTAGTCTCTGTGAGCTTAAGTTGGCCCTACCAAGTCTGTTAGCAAACCTACCTCTAAAAAGAAAGTTAAGGATGAGGGGAAGGGTTTGATGGAGCCTCCGACCATAGACAGTAGAGGAAAGAATGTTGTGGGTAGGGACTCCAAGGGGGACTCTATGGTCGTTGCTATAGTGGAGACTGGTGGCGAAAACCCCATCATCAAGAGGTTTGGTAGGTTAGCTAAAAATAACAAGTGTAGGTTAATGATATGGAAACGGATGAGGAGTGGTTTGACAACAAAGGTTGTAGGGATGAGGAGGAGTCTAGGGATGGCGAGGAGGAGTATGTTGGAGGGGCCCACACCATTTCATATTTTAGCAAAGTGCATAAGGGAGAACTCAGCTTCCCATTCCTCAAACCCTCTAGATGTGGAGTGAGCTAACATTGAGAAGACTGTGGATAAAGGGGAGGAGCTCTGTGTGCTGCAGGAAAGGATGGGAAAGGTGGACAAGAAATTCAATGGCTTGACCCATTTCACTATCAAGTTAGTACATTGTGTTACCAGCACCCTCTCTATTGTGATGAAGGATGAAATGGACAATAATACTACTGAAGAAAGCCCTGAATCGGTTGGGGATGATGTTGTTAATCTCCTTTCTCAGAACTGGGAAAATGTCAGTTAATATGTTGTTGTTGTGTTGTGTGTTTGTCAGCTGTTGGTACTTTGTGTATGTGATTTTTGGCTTAGTTGTTAATATTTTTTGGACTTGATCTTTTTTGGCCCTTGTGGCTCTCCATGTAAAGGGTACAAAACCCTATAAATGTTGCTTACCGTATCAAAAACATTATGCAAGGTGGAAAAAACACTTTTTCCTAATATTCTCCCTCTTGTTGTATACATTTCATTAGGGATAAATAATTAAACTTAAAGATCAACAAGGGAACAATCTCTATATCCACATATACCAACAAGGAATCAAAGTGCTCCATGTGCTCCATTAAGATATCTACAAAAAAAAACAAGTTGACCACCATATCAAGCACGAATTCTCTCATCCTCCATAATACAATGCACTAAGGTAAGAATCCACCCAAAAAGAGACCACACTAACCATCACATTGAAGCATAAGTACTACCTCCAATCAATATCCCAAAACACAAACACTCAATCAAAAGGTAACAAGTATGCAGTAGTAGTTATCAAGAAAAATCACCATAGTTGAACTAAAATTCATAGCAAGTTGCTAAGACATACAACTATCCATACCTCAAAGGTATACACATTGTAATAAGTGAACCTCAGTCCATTAACATATGCAAACTATAACATGCAACCACAAGCTCCATGTGACAAACCTATCAATGAAGAACATATGTATCTAAGAACTCCCACTGCATAGGTAATGTCAAAATCTAAAATAAGATTAGGGCATCCAAATTCCACCAATAGAACCACATAAAAGGTGTAACCAACATCATGTAGTACCAAAGAACATGTAACACCCCTCCATTTTTCTCTTTGATCGAATAGTGTTCTTCTATGATATGTTTTATTTCTGTTGCATTGTGACTATGGAACTTGATTATTTTAACCGCTATCTGTTAAGCAATGTAAACATTATGTTTTGATGTGATGGTACTTTATTCAGATGTTATTATTATTTCATGATATGGATTAAATTAGCATGTATGTGAATTACCGATGCTTTATGCTTTGATTATATCATTAATGATTAAATGTGTCAGTTAGCAATATTATATTGGTGAAGGGGACGGGATCACATCACTCGCATGCGAGCGCCTTGTGATTCCGCTATTTCCTCTTCACGGTGTGTTTTAATATATTATATGCATGTTTCAACACTCGTATTGTGTGCAGGATGCAAGTACAAGACATCAACTCCACCTAGTTTCACATGTCTGAGCATGTCCCTTGACCAACGGTATCGATTGGGAGATAGTAACTAGGTTTTTTGTGTCAAACCATCACCCTAGTCATTGTGTGTCATTGGGTTTGTAGTCGGGCTCAGTTATTTTATGTTGTTAGTTTCCTCCTTGGATTTGTATTTAAAATTGCAAGTTAAAAGTGATTAAAGGGCTTTTGAAACTTATAAATGATGATTGTTTTGCCTTATTGAAATGTTGGAAAATTAGTGATTAATTAATTAATTTAATTTAATTAATAAAATAATCTAATTTTGAATTAGATTTATTTTATTGACTAATTAAATTAATAGTGATAAATTAAACCAATTTGGTTGGGTTGGCATCTTTAGATTTTTGGATTAAGTCAAAAATTAGAATTATGCTTTATATTTTACTTTTAGAAATAAAAGTTGAAAAAAAAAATATTTGTGAATTGTTAAATTCATTTGGTTAAAGAAATTTAATTTCCTTTGGGGTTGTAAATAGATTTTTATCTTTAAATGGTATTATGCAAATTACATTTGAAATATGAATTGTTTTAAAAGAATTAAAAAAAATAAAAATATCTCCATTTTTAGCAATAAGTTTTGGTGGGTGAGTCCATTTTAGGGCTTTGACAAATTTGGGGGAGAAAATTGCATAAGGTAATTCATTTTATTTGGAATTTTGAATTTTGGAGAGCAAAACTTGGATTGAAATTCTTGGAGAAAATTGTGAAGAAAAGATTGAAAATTGGTGAAGCTGAATTGGAAAGCAAAGGCAAAACCTCCATTGAAGGACTTCAAGCTTGGAGAAAACACAAGGTTATTATTTAAATTTTGTGCAAATTCTTTATTTTGAAATGATTTAGAAGCTGTTCAGATTGTTAAAAAATTTAAAAATGTGGATTAGAAGAAAAACCCATCAAGAATCTCCATTCAAAACTCAAAACAAAACACAAAAAAATAATCTTGTAAATGGAATTTAGAAAAACAAAACAAACCTTTGTTTTATCAAATGGTTTTCTGTAGTTTGATCTTCTTCAATCTGCCTGTGAACTGGAATTTGATATATATAATATGTATATATATGTATATTTTGTTTAAATATACATATATACACATAATATATATATATATATATATATATATGTAAAGAGTTGTTTAAATTTATTTTTCTGGTATAAAAAAAAAGGACCCCTGTGTTTTTTTTTTGTTCTGGGTTTTCGCCGTAATGGGTATGTTATTTATTTATTATTTTAAATTAATTATCCGTTCCATCCATCCACCCAATCCATCCATCCACCCACCGTCCGATCAACCATCCACCAATCAACGTCCGACCAAACCAAGACGATATGTCCCATCCGTTCATGATTCCGTCCCGATTAATAACCTGATAGTTTTAAATTCTTGTATGACGTCAATGAAATTTTATTTGCTTTTGAGTATGTAAAATTAAATGTTAATTACTTTACTTGATTCATGCACTATGCCATTGTTTGGTTTGGATTTAGGAAATCATAAGGTAGGGGAATAAATTGTCAAATTGATGTTCGTTGCATTATCTCTTTTATTCTCGGTGTTGTGCAATCAAGTCCTTGGGTTAGTAAGTCTACCAGG
The DNA here is from genome assembly GCA_007258455.2 of Sequoia sempervirens. Taxonomy (NCBI): domain Eukaryota; kingdom Viridiplantae; phylum Streptophyta; class Pinopsida; order Cupressales; family Cupressaceae; genus Sequoia; species Sequoia sempervirens. The sequence goes on along the minus strand of VDFB02281492.1, from coordinate 1,066,918,461 downwards.
GTTCATTTTGTGTTGGATTAATTATTTGCGTTGGTTAAACATGTGTCTTGTTTGGGGTAGTGCACATGGTTGTAGTTATGTTATCACTCGGTTATCATTAACGGGATTTATGGTATGTTTTGGTTAGTGTGTACTATGAACGGGTTACGTGGCCTTATGTGCTAAGGTTGGAGTTTGGTTTTTCAGTTTGTGCATGTTGTCTACCCTTAGATTGGGGGTTTTGTATCCCAGTGTTGTCAGTAGGAGAGTGGCCCTTTGTGGGGGTCCGACGCCCAAAGTGGTGTCAGGGTAACTCACCTAGGGTTTAATCAAGTGATAATCTAAAATAATTAATGGGGAACTTCACACTAATAAAGTTAATGAATGCCTCTCTCATGAAGTATGCGTTATTAAGGCTCAAGATGAGATGAGACGCATAGGTTTGCATGAGGGTCTGATGGCCGGTAGAGGCAAGCTAGGGTAACCCATGATGGGGGTCCGGTAGCCTAGGAAGGTTGAGCTAGGGTAACTCATGGAAATTTATGTATGACACTCTCCCTACATCAACAGTTATTCAGTTATTATGTGTTGTACAATAGTGTACTTGTCCTATGTAACCTGGAAGCAATGTATTGTCTTGTGAGTTTTCGTACTATGTTAAGTGATGTTGTTTTGTATTTGAGTCGGTTCAGTTATGTTTAGCCTTTGTCTAGAGGTAGTTGGTCTTGACCAGAAATCCTTGTTACTATCTCCTAGCACGGGGGGTGAGCCTTTGGGTTTCACTTGGTTGGGTGGAACGTGCACCTTACACCATTGGCTTTGATCGTGATCATGTGGACGAGACTTTCATGTTGGGGAGCTCGTTGATTCCTGTTACTCTTCTAGTTCTTTCATTCCAGTTATTCTTGTATTTCATTACCCCTCATTTGTATCGAGGTGGAAATTGTAATATATTATCATGCTTATTTGATTTACCTCATTTGGGGAATGAGTGTTGTAATTATATTGTAAACAATCGTTATTGGATATCGTGTTGTATCTATTAGTCTTTGATGTAATTATCCTGTATGGAATGTATGTACTTTAATTCCTTAATTGAATGATGTTATGTGTTCATTCCTTGGTTGTTTAATTCGGGTTTAAGTAATATTTGTCTTGTAGCCTTAGGGGATGTTGGAAAAGTGTAGCGAACTTGTACGTTATTGCACTTTAACAAACAAAAAAAAAATTGTTGTGTTTGGTTAGTGAATTGCAACTTCCCCTAGGGTTGTGTGGCGGGGCATTACAGAAAATCCACAAATATATGCAAAACTTGTAAATTGATATGTTGCAATACATCTCTCACCACTAGTCTCCATAACTCTCCCAAGCTCTCCACACCCAACAAAGGAAAGAGATATATGAACCTTCATGTTGTCACCAAATAATAATGAAAAAAAATTGACCATAAACATAGTGATCATCATATTTCCACACAAGACCTCAAATCCAATTTCATGTGAATACAAACATCCAAGAAGAAGAACACAACTAAAGAGAGAATATGCAAATCAAAACCTGTAGCATGTCCTTCTACACACACCTCAAAATGCTAAGTTGTGATATGTATGATATCCTCATACAAACCCAAATAGAATATAACTATCCACATCTAACTATAACCAAGATGTATGCATCTCAAACCAAAGGAAGATCAAACCAAATACATTCCTAAACCAAGGGAATAAGCCCAATCACATCTCCTAAACTCAACATCAATGAATAAGCTCATAATGCATAAGGAGATAAAAATTCCTACACTCCTCAAATGAACCCTCCAAAAATAAATTACCATAGATTAAATTTCATATCCATGAGAATTCAAAGCAACCAATAACTCATGATAAACAATCCTCAAATAAGTCTCCCAAAACCAATCGTCATGGCTCAAGACTCGTTCCATGAGAAAAAAAATCACATAATATAATGCATCTAAAAACAATAATGGGAAATACCTTTCAAATTAAAAACCACCAAGTATACCAAGAGTGGGGAATGAGAATGCTCCTCCAAGATAAGCAAGTCATCATGATTCACTTTAAGAACAATCTCCTCATAAGTCCATGTTGAAGTCATGTCAAACAAATAGTAAAACCTCCAAATAGTAACTATCTCAATAAATGTCTCTAATCCCAAGAGATCTCCTAGCCTCACCTATGTCTCCACGTATCCATGAGCACCTACAATTGATCAATCCATGCCAAGCTCCAAATGCAACATAACACCATCATGAATCTCTCAAGAAAATGACCAATGTATTCAATACCAAGAGAACCAAAAAGACCAATATCAAAGCTCCAACCTCAAGGATTGTGAACTCTCCATGACACCATGGTCTCACATCTCCTTAAAAGAAGATCATATGCTTCAATGAACATATCATACTCCTAAGAGCCCCCGTATCATTCCAAAACTTTAATTTAGAATCAAGAGTACATCATGACATAATAATCAAGCCATCCTATAAGAAAGGATCACTTATCAAAACTAACAAATCATAACCAACATCTCAACCAAAGACTCAAAGAGTCCTTCGTGGTACCAGGATGTCAACATCTCCAAACCACATAAAGATAATCATCTCTTATCAATAAAACCCAAGATGTCAATGAACTCTCATTATATAAGAAACATGATCCAAGAGCTCCTTTATAGTACCAACAACCATTGTAGAAGAGCATCCACCATCAAATGGTGAATCCACATCATTGCCAAAATCTCTCACTGAAGTATGATAAAGAACCCTCCATGGCATCACTAAAACTATCTCATATATGACACTAGTAGAATTTGGAAAATAAATGACTACGTGACTAAAAAATTTAGTCACGATAACTAAAAATGACTAAATTCTACTAATTTTTTGCAACACAACTATAAATGACTAAATAAATGACTAATTTGATTGTCGAGTAAAAAACACAACTATAAATGACTAAATAATTAGTCACACAAATAAAAATTAGACATTTTTTTAGGTAAGTTGTGGACAAGGGGTCCACTTCCATATTTATATCAAAATAAGACTAGCAACACCCCAAATGGGTGTGCAACACAATTACAAATTATACATTAAAGCCCATTCTTAAGGGATCTAGTTGTCAATCCAATCGATAAACCTCTCCTTTCTAATTTTCCTTGGTTTGAATCATGTATAGGGAGACCCAATCAACACCATATTCCATCTGTTCAATTCTAAAATTCCTTGGTGGGCTTGCAAGACGTAGGAAGCAATATAAACTATTATTGCAATAATGCAACAGTCAACAAAATCATATGCGGGTTGGCGAGACATAAGATGGATGTTTACCGCTATACCACGATAGTCAAATAGGAGGAATGCGTGGTAGCGGTAAGGAAAAACTAACCTGTAGCCCCGTAGTGAGTAAACTGTGATATTGCGGTTTAGTAGTAGGCTTAAACCTAATCGCAAGAGGTCACCCACCATCTCACGATGGTGTTAAGAATGTTGTGTGAGGTGGTGGTAAAAGGTTATTTAACCCATAGCCCCGCAACAAGCTAACAAAGACCATGCGATATAATGGGATGGATAGTAATGTTAAAAAAAATTAGACAATATGATATTAAAGTGGGTAATTAAAAAAAAATATTTCAAATTGGGAAATTATTGGTAGGAGTGGGTTGTATTGCACGCAGGGTTAATAGAAAATTGGTAAATTGTTATCGGAGTGGAGAGTACAATAGAGTGCAGAATCTGATAGAGGTAATTTGATGGGGAAGTGGGAAGTACAATTGGCATTATTTGTGCAATGCACCTATACAAATAGAAGGAGGGTTTTTTAATTATTAATGAAGTTGAAGCTAACCAAAGAGGGTTTGTGTGCCACTTTGATGGCATGAGGCATTTGGGGTTTTAGCATATAAGTATAGCAGCTACTTGCATGGGCAATAAAACTTGTTTGGAGTGGACCTAGAGACTTCTAAAAAGGTGGAAAAGGAATTTGGAGTTTGCTACAATGAATTTGAAGTCAGCAAGGCCCTCTGCAGCAAAGTCAAATTTGGGGACGCCCTTTGCAGTGAATTCAGAGGTAATTCAAAACCCTCATTACATTAAACACAAAATCTATAGCTTTCTGATTGGAAAATGTATCTAGCTAGGAGAAAAAAATAGATGTATTATAAGAGATGAGTTACATAAATAGGAGGGTATCTTTTCATAAGACATTGACTACCATGTAACAATTTGGAGTTCTTGAGATTGTGAAAGAATTGTATGCTTTTATTCATTGTATAATCAATACAATGTAGTGACCATATCTTGAAGTTGTCTATTTGTGTTCCACGTTATCATGCATGGGTATGGTATTAATTTCTAATTTGTTAACAAATTCACCAACCTAATCCCTAAGGATCCTTTTCACTAAGTCTTCATGGCATGTGTAGTGCATGTACATCATAATTAGTTTATTATTGGTTGGTGTAACTTACAATAGTTACATAGGCAACTGAGTACCAAAACCATATAAGCAATTCCAATTTTAGCAAACTATTTTTACATTAGTTTCCTCTACGCATTTTGGAGCATATGGGAATTGAACTTGTAACATGCATCCAAATTTCAATTCCTTTGATCACATTTCCATTAAACCACAAGCTCATGTTCCTAGCCTAGACCTCAATGCTTGGGTAACATTATGTGCAAGCCTAAACTATTAATTGCATGGAATCCTAGAAGATGGTCTCATATGGCATAATTGAAAGTTATGCTAGTTCATCAAATCAATGTGTTCACCAAGCTATTTTAATTGATACTATACGTCCACACATGGGAATATATCAATTGTTAGAACAAATCATCTTATCTCAACACGTTAATAATTTATGCTAGTAAGTAATGCTCAAAGTTACAACAAAGAATTCATTATCCGGTTTGTTAGTGTTTGTGTATTCATTAACATAAATTCTTGTGGTTCATCAATAGAACAAGCATAATTTTTTTGTTCCATTGCTAAAGCATTTCTTTAATTATTATCTAGACAAGGAAGGCCCTCAATAAAACATGGATAAAAATAACATTTGTCCATTTCTAGTCATCATAGTCTTCTCTTATGCACATTGTAGATGACATGTATATTGAACATAAGTCTACATGATCAACAATATTTTCAAAATTACAACATGCTCCTATAAATGCAAACAAATAGTATACAAACACCCCAAAGTTTCCTTATCTTTGTGTATTACAATTTGACCGTTATTGTTTTTTTCTAACTGCAAAAAATATTTTAAGGGAGATCAATCTT